>JASDQU010374253.1:122422-135907 GCA_032191745.1 Picea mariana | reverse complement strand
TCTATATTTTTATAGCTTATACTTTCCTTCACATTGGATAACCACTATAATTATTTTAATATATCAAAGTGGGATTTATTCTTTGTATGTTTTTATCAACTCAGACGAAGATAGTGCACCCTATTAATTTGTTCGACCTTATTAGAATTAGTTTTGTTTGTTAACTTTATTCAATTGTTGTGATTGTAGCTTCAACGAAATCATGACAGCTTCAAACGACAGCCCCAATCCAATAGTCGCGACTTAGATCATTGATGTATCAATCCTTGAAAATTAATGGCATATATTGGCTGCTCTAAAAAATGGAATATCGTTCTTTGTTTTCTTCTAGCAATGGTGGAAATTTTTGAAAACACCCTAAAAACTGATAATTAGTATTTGTGGTTCTGAATTCCCACAAGCAGGCATACAGTTGTGTCCTTGTGCAATCAAATATGATGCTTGGGCAGTTCGATAGTGGCACCCTTCTTACTCCTATCAATAGTTCGATAGTGTTTTTGTTCCTGTTTGATTCCTTCTTTGGTTGGACTTACAAGGATAACACGTGAATAGTGATATGTATAGTGGTTTGGTCCATGGTAAGAAGACACTACTTGATGGATTCTCATTGAAACTTTGTAATGCAGATGAAACCCCCCCTTTTTTTTCCTCTCACCCAAGAGCGTAGGTTAACATATATCCTTAAGTTATTCAGCAATTTATTGGCCTCTGTTGTGATTATATACAATATCAGGATCCTCGATGCTTCATTGTTACAACTCGCATGACCTCAATGAGTAGATTGGACAGATTTTTCATCCAAATGGTATTTTTATTCAGCTGAATTTCTAAAAAAAAAAATGATATTTTTTGAGTTCTTTTTATATTTGCATCGGAGTGATTTATTTTCAATATGATTTTTTAATTTAAATGGAAAAATTCCCTATCTGTGGTCAAAGACCAAATGTAGAGAAACTATGAAAAATTATGTTTGACCAATAGTATGATAATAAAAATAAGTGTGGCCAAGGGTCATGGCCAAAGGCCAGAATCAAATTTTGTTTTGATACCAAATGAGACAAACAAAAGATCGTTCACACAAGAAATATCCAAAATACTTGGAATATAATACAATAATCCATGTAGGATTGTAAATATAAAATAATGTATAAAATATAGATTGATAATGATGAGATGATTTACAATTGAGAATGAGGGTTATTTTATATACCCACATAGGTATTCAATTTCAGTAAAAGATATGTCCTTTGATTAGGATGCCATGTCTCTTCATTATATATTAATTAGTATTTCTCTCCACCCCCCTCTCTATCTTCCTCTCGCTAACTCTAACACTCTCATACACTCTCTCTCTCTACCCCCCCTCTATGTATTCCACTCTCTCCCTCTCATAATCTCACACACTATAGAAAGTTTGGTACATCGCAAGGCAAAAAATTGCCTTGACCTAGACATGTCAAGATCTAGACCTAAACCTAGACATGGGAAGTCATGGCAAGACATATACCTAGACCTAGACCTAAACCATAGACCATGAACTAGACATATACGATGACCATGATGTATTCCATGACATAGACCTATATTTAGACCTATACCATGACCTATACCATGACATATACCTAGAGCTAGACCTAGACCAAGACTAGACCTATACCATGACCATGACCTATACCATGATGTAGAGCTTGACCTATACCATGACCTAGTGTTGTGGTAAAGTTCCTCCTGTGGACAGGTGAAAACCCCCTTAGATCAATACTCCTCTTTGACCCAAGACAAAAGGAAACAAATGGTGTACAAATTTTCCCTTATACCTCTTTCAACAATTAGAATGAGAAGAGATGAACAAATGACTTACCTTTTTACGTATGTTGTCCTCGTTGCTCTAGCCTTTGATCTTGATGTCCAAGCTCCTAGGTGCAAGAAAATTCCTACAAGGAATAAATTAAACCTCCTTATTCCACACTATATTGTTAAACAAAAATAGATCTATCTATGATTAATTAAAAAAAATTATACATGCATATATTGAACACATAGGCATGAGAGGAATAGGCCAAGTTATGTATTAATGGAAAGAAAATAATAGTGAAGCACTTACAATATCAATCTCGATGTTGCAGTAGCTCGTCCAATATCTCCTTTCCAACCCCATGAATCTCACAAATTCATATGTATGATGCTCTCAATTATCCCCCTTCTCTTGAATGTCTCAAAATTAGAAGTATGATACTTTGAAATTCTCTCCTCCTTCACTTAAAAATGGCCTCTATTATATAGGTATTGAGGCATCACAACCATAGGATAGTTTTGAGCAAAGGATGTGGTAAAATGAGGATTTGGCTCAACCAACAAGATTGACCTTTCCTTCAATAGGAGATAGCTCGAACCAATCCCTTAAGAAACTGCAAACTATTTGAAACAACCTCACGAAACAAGGCATGATGGTTGCAACAACTTCATCATCCCCCCATAAATATGCATATGGAGACAAACAATCAATTATCGCTCCCTAATACACTCTAGGGGATCGATGATCAAGGTTTATCCCTCCTTATATATGGGAAGGGGGGCGATGAAGCTCAAACAAGGCCAAAATATCAAGGAAAAAGGTAGTATTTCAACCTCCAACTGATAGGTTTCTCTTCCAACTTGTCTAGGGGTCATGACAAACACTTCTTCATGGTGATGAAGTTTTGACACTTAAGTACGAAACTTGGTAAACTGCGACACTTAAGTGTGACACTTAGGTGCAACATTTGGTACTGTGACACTTGATTGTATAACAATTACGACACTTAAGTGTGACACTTAGGTGCAACATTTGGTACTGTGACACTTAATTGTATAACAATTACGACACTTAAGTGCAACATTTGATAGTGTGACACTTAGGTGTGTAATAGATTCCCCCTAAAATTTGAGGTCAGAAGAAAAGATGATAGTTGAAACATTTTACAAAAACATGTATGTGACGGTGTCGGAATAGGAGAGTTGAGTAGAAGTTGCAAACAATACCACAATCAGTATATATGTATCATCCTCGAGGTAGTCATACACATGCTCGAAATAAACTGACTCAAAGCATGGTTGTCAAAAAATATGCTACGGATCAATAAAAGCATTGAATAAGGATAGGGTCACCAAATATATAAAGTGGATCCATATCTCCATGACTCAATCATGTCATAGCCATGAAAGAATACACATTGGAGCTACGATATGAAAAAACATAGCCACAGATCAATACAAAGTGGATCTATGTGACAACATATATATCAGTAATATTGATAGCATGATGACCATATTGGGATCTTCTAAGTACTAAAATAGTCTCCATCATAGATTGAATGCCTAAGGAGTTCCCAAGGTCTTCATCCCAATCCCGAAATGGTACGATTCTATCTATGTGAATAGATGTGTTGATTTCGAACATGGTATAAACCACTTGATTACCATTCATTGATGTATATCATTAACAAGTGCAAGTGAAATCACCAATGATGAAAATGACTTCCAAGGTACCCTAGTACATTCCAACTAATGTGAAAAAATAAGCTAAAGTCGAACATTTGTGGAATCATTCGATCAAAGTTCAATGATGTAAAACTATTGTCGAAAGAGACGGGACCTACCATTGAGTCATGTAGGTTTCAAGGTACTAGTTGGTTTCTAAGTCTAATTCTCAGATAATGTGTTCAAGTCGATAGGAACGGACTCGTTGAAGGAAGCCCATAATGTTTCCCCCATCATCGAAACGAAACTAACACGGGAAAGTGATGTAAGATGATGGATCAAATGAGAACAAACTAACATGAGGATGAAGGTTGGTAATAGTGCAGAGTGGTGGACTTAGGCTGAAAATTCACTTGAATAGTGCAGAGTGGTGGACTTAGGCTGAAAATTCACTTGAACATTGTGAGGCATGACAAATTACTTGGAATCATTGACTTGACCAATAACATAGTGCAATGATAATTGGGGAACTCTTTGGGTGAGCCAAAGGAGTATAATGACTCATAGGTTTGGTATGACTCAGAGACAAGCATATTACCCAATTGTAATATAAGATGCAAACAGGTTCCATGTTCAAGGGAGACAACAAATAACTATCATAATGCTTTCCAAAACTTGACCCACTTCCCTCAAATATTTCCCCCACCATGGACGGTGAGTACCTCTTTGTTTTTTAACAAGCTTGAGGAGGATAACATATGCTCGATATAGGTCATCTTCCATGAGGCCCTCGTCACATGTTTAACGAACCTGAAGGAGGGGTTGGGTCCCATATGGGTCCTTAAATGAATAATTTTATAGGTCCAAAGGAGGTAAATTCAGTGGTATTTCATCTTTAGAGAGTCTGAAAATATCTTAAAGAAGAATCCCAGAGTGTCCTTTTTCATAAATTTTGTCCCACAAGCCTGAAAAAGTATAAAACAATACAAGGGAGAACTCTTCTAGTTGAGGTTGACTAGAGTATTCCTTTTTTTAATTAGTCCATCTGGTCTGAAAAGGGTTAAACTTACACTGAAAATATGTTCTTTAAAATCCTTTTAATGAGTGTGAAAGGAAACAAACTCGCTTGACAATCTTTACATTTTTAGAGAGTTTGAAAAGAGCTTAAAGGAGACTCCAAGGAGTTCCTGTTTTCATATAGTTTTTATGAGCCTAAAAAATTGATAAAGTATACTATGTAACTTATTATCATGTATTTATGAGCATGAGAAAGAACAAATACTAAGCTTGTGGTTATTTGTTTATTTTTTAAATGAGATTAAAATAGAGAATGAAACTTTTCTCAGGCTTGGTTTCATTTTCAAACGATCTTGAAACAGATAATGAAACTATGCTCTGGGTTGGTTTCATTTTTAAACGAGCTTGAAACAGAGAAAAATACTATGATCGAGGTTGGTTTGATTTTTGAAACATATTGAAACAGAGAATGAAATGTGTTCGAGGTTGGTTTCATTTTTAAATGATCTTGAAATAGAGAATGAAACTATGCACGGGGTTGGTTTCATTTTTAAACGAGCTTGAAATAGAGAATGAAACTATGCTCGAGGTTGGTTTCATTTTTAAACAAGATTGAAACCAAAAATGAAACTATGCTCAAGGTGATACCCATTGACGATTTTTTTCCCAACATGATGTCCATAGGTTGGTACTTTTCCCCCAACAAAAGTTGGTTTCTTAACTCTAACATGATGTCTAGATGCTGGAGACATGCCCCCCAAGCTTTGTTTCATTTATCAACTCTTCTTTTGCATCTAATTAGACACTTGGATACTAATAGGAATAGGTTCACCAAAGAGGGAGGAAGAAAGAGGATCAACTGACACAGGTGGAAGAAATGCAGGTTCAGGTACTAGATCTAGTGAAAGATCAAGTAGAGAGGAGTTTGTTTTATTTTTTAATGAGCTTGACACAGAAGGTGAACTATGCTAATTGTTATTTGTTTCATTTTTTAATGAGCTTGAGACAAAAAGTGAACTATGCTCATAGACCTTGACCATGGCTTCCAATAGGTCTTCATCGGATAGAAGAATAATGCTCTGGAAAGAATTATGTCAAGAGACTCAATAGGGGTAACAGGGGAAAGATCAGACTCCAAAACCCCCATTGAAGAGTTCACCATGTAAATTATTGGATTTGAGTCAAAATAAATCAATAATATAGTGAGAGGATCTTTCTTATCAGTAGTTAAAGGCATGGGACATGATACCACATAATTAACTTGTGGCACGAGGGATACCACTTTCATATAAGGAACACTCAGGGAAGTTGGATGGCCAGTAGTCATATCAGGACTAACAAGTGAAAGTTGGTCAATGGTCACAATGTTTCTATTATGAGGGAAATGCATCACTCAAAAGAGTGTGGACACGATAGCTTTCATACTATAAACATAGTCTCACCCAAGGAGTAAATTAAATTCCAAGGGGCCTTAGATGATGGGTAGATGAGGAAGGATACCTAAATCTTCAAAATATCTTCTATTAAAATCCAATAGATGATGGGTTATCGTCACAATCTTAGGGGAACCAATAGCTTTCCAAGCGGTTGAGGATAGAATATTAATAGAAGCACCTTTGTCTACAATAGTGCGACGTATATTTTTATCAAAAACCTACACAATTATTTGTAAAGGTAGGTAGGAAGGAAGGCGAGGCTCTTCCAACTTATTCCAATCAAAGGAAATGACCTCGGTATTTGGAGGGGGTTCCATTCAAATGGGTGAAATTCCCCCTTGTTCGGAAGAATACGAGGTGACAAGAAAAACCTGAGTGGTATCTAGTTCACTCTTCAAGGGAAGAGTGGGATTGACTAAGGATTGAATCACATTGACCACTTCATCAACCAATTGTTGCTTGGAATCATGGGAAGCAATTGGAGGTTGTTTCTTGGAAACAACAATGTCTTCCAAAAATTGTGAAGCTTCATCCATAGGAGGGAAAAGGTAAGTGTGGTGCATTTTTCTGCATAACCAACAAGGAATATTGACTTTGCCCTTTTTCCCCCAACATGATGATCATTGGTTGATGGGTTGTCACTAGCATGACCTGCAGCGACTGGTGACATGGGTTGTTGACCACTTTTGGACCACACTTTTGAGACCTTGGGAATACTAGGGAAATTTTTAAGAAGGAGGTCACCCTTACAAATCTTGTAAGGGAATTTTGTCTCGTGACTTATGTTGGTCAATTTTTTAACGTTATCATCCCTCGTGATAGTGGTTGGTTGATTACCCCCTTGCTTATTTTTTTCTTCTTGTTCTTCCTTCTCTTCTTCTTATTAGCCTACTAGTTACTAGTATTAAGGATTTAACCAAGCAAAGAAGAATAAAGAGAAGAATATGCAATGAGTGAATAAGGAAAAGGGTCAACTAGAGGTTGATTTTCTTGCATTGGAGAACTTTATTGGGCGGCAACAGGGGAATTCAGGACCAAAGGAGTAGAAAATAACCATACTAGTAACCCCACAGTGAAACGGGGAAGATTCAATGTAGAAATGTAAGGAGGACTAACGTTTACAAAAGAAGGAAAAACATAAGGTTCCCTATGAAAAGGGGTCCCTATAGGAGAAGAGAAAGGAAAAAACTCCCTTATGATAGGGATAAAGGAAGTAAGGATCTTCCGGAGATGGGAGATGAGGCGGTCAAAAAATAAATGAGCGACAATTACGATAATCCTCACACAACAATCCCACAAGGTGCAAGTAAGATCTCATAGGAAAATACCCTCCCAATTCATTGAGGATAATATTGAATGTCCGTCGTAGGTACCAAAAGGAACCTTATTTTCATAAGGAACCCTCCTTACAGTCACCTATGTGGAATCCTATGATAGGTTATTATGTTTACCGATTCACAATGAATGGCCAGGGGGTACACTCAATAGTCAAGACTAGAAAATGGGTATGGGAATGCCAGAAATAAATACACGGCCCAAAAACTAAGAAGAAGTGGTGTCACCCTGAGGACTTTCCACTATTCAAAGCCCCAAACTTGCAATAGTCCCACTAGGCAAACGGAGTAGGGGAAATATGAACCAATCGTTTCACTTGAACTCGTGTTTGAATCTTGTGTGAGAGGAGCTTTGTTAACTAGCGTTAATTGCTTCTAATGGATTTTACTTTCTCTAGTATTATATAGTCTTTTTCTTCTGTCCTTGAAGAGTTAACTCTCTGCCCTACTATCAAGGCCGTAAAATCCCAGACTTGATAGTTTTTTTATCAAAGAACAAAAATTCTAATTGATTTTAGATTATGTGCCTCGATCCTTTTAATGGTTGTTCATTACTAAATAGGGCATATGAATATGAAATTGGTGGTGTTAATGAATTGAATCCAAAACCATGCATAAATAATGAGATGCAAAAATCTTATTTCGATGAATTCTATCTAAGGAAAGGAGAAGAGATTTTTTTCTTCTTAACGCAAATAAATGCCCAAAACTCCACTTATAAATGTAGAATGCAAAACTTTTGTTTTCTTCTTTTCAAAATACATGAAAACTCAATATATACTCTTCTTTTCTTTTGATTTCAATCAAAATGAAAGGACTCAATGAAACTTGCAAAGAAAACATAGTTACCGACTTAATGAGAACTATGACCTCAAAACGAGAACTTTGACCCAAAAAACCCATATTTATACATTAAAAACATCAAAATCAACCCCCAAATCAAAAAGTGGTGCTACCAGTAGCACCATCTTTTAAAACGGGGTCAAAATTACAACATTTTTCAAACATGACCTTCAAAACTTAGACAGTAGCTCATAAAAACCTTAAAATCAGCACCTAATATTTTCAAAACGTTAAATTTTGAGATCATTTGAAATTGTATTTTTATCACTTGGTATCATTAAAACCAAAACCTCAAAATCAACCATCAAATTGAAAAATACTGCTACTGATAGCACCCATTCTAAAATTGGGGTATGAAAATGACACATTTTTATAATGTGGTAAAGAACTCACCATTACTGTAAACAAAATCATAAAATCAACCCTTAAATGTTTACTTTTTAAATGTTATTATCATGCAAAGAACAAGGTAATACATAATTCCATGAAAATATCACAATATAATTTAAAAAATCAATGTCACTTTTTAATAATTTTTTACTTTTAATAATAAAAAAGGTAAATACAAGTTACATTGAATGAAACATAAATAATTTCTTAAAAGTATTGCTATATTGACCATATTCAAAACATATGAGCTAAGAAATTTTATTATATTATCCATGATAAAAAAACATCATTCATAAAACATAACAAAAGATTCATAACTTCATGTAACATCATATGTAAGTTCAATGCTCATTTTTAGTAACCATACAAACATCATATGGATCAAAAATGCATAAAATGTTTCATACACTTATTCAGATTGACTCATGGTTTCTGAAATACCATCAGAGTCTACATTGTCTTCAGATGAATGTTTGGATGAAGATGTAGATGATTCATACTCTTCTCTATTGTCGATGAATGCACCATATGAGTCTACATGCATGTCCAACATTTCAGATGTCAAATGCCTTTTAGATCTATGACTAGGTTTAGTAGACTCCCATATTGAGTTTATTTCTTGTGGCAACAACCTCTTGATAATCTCTATTGTATTGGAGCGAAGAGTTCCTCTCTTTGTCAAATTGAATTCATAAACAAGTATGTCAACATCATCTAATTTTAAGAGGTCAGTGCGATGATGAGTTGTATTTTGACCCTTTATTTTTCTCTTTCTATTGACATGTTTCTCAACCACCATCTCTGGATTGTACACACCATTGAATGTGTCTGTACTTGTTGCATACCAATGCACTTCAATTGCAATAACATCATCATTTTATTTCTCAATCTTTATAACCTTTCCTATCTAGAATGGATAACCATGTGGATCTTCAGTCGCTAAAACTGCAATCATGATACCCTCCTTAATATCTTGTATTGGACCCCTATAAAGGTCTTCCATGGATTTGTGTTGTGCACGTGACCTTTGTGAACCAATATACATTTCTCTTTCCTCTTCTTGTGTAAACTCAATAGCACCTTGAAATTCTTGTTGAACTTCAACAATTTTTGTTTCTTCATATTCGTTTGGCATATTTTGTGGCCAATGAAATGGAGTCCTCAACATTGTATCTTCATTTGTTGAGCTTGAAATTATGTCACTTTGAATATTGAAAAAAGACTCCCACCAAACAGAACCAACAACATCAAAGTACTCATATGTATCCTTAATGGACTTTTTAATTTCTTCTAGACATTCAGAATAATCTACATCTCTATTATGCCTCCATGCAATATGGATTTCAGCAACTAATTGTAAAAATAATAACTTTGGTGCAAAAATTAGAAGATCTAGAATGAACTTCAAAAATGATGAACTTGATGAAGGCCCCCATTCTGTAGTAGTTGAATACTTCTTTCCCCATATAAGATTTTTCCCATCAATTTTTTTAAAACAAAACTGATGTTGGAAGCTAATATCATTAAGTTGCTCAATACATTTTTCTTCACGATGTGATCCCTGAATAAATCTTCGCATGTCAACAGTTTCTTCTAATATATGAAAAATAGGCTCTAGAATGTATTCTTTCTTGATACATTCAATCAATGATGGTAGACTTCCAACATTTTTCCTCTTCAATGTTACTGAAAAACGACTGAACATTCGATCAATATGATCATGAGTGTTTCCAACAAGAAGGAAACCAACTTTCACCTTTTGAAAGATTCCCATTTCAACAAGCATGCTTAGATATCCAAACACAATTTGATTTTTATTTTCACGACTAGTGTTGTCCAACTGTAGATAGAGAACTTGAGGAAGACTTCCAAACCAGTGAGTGAGCACATGATGAATTATGGTGATGGTCAGATTTGCATCATTATGAATATTTGGAGCTGTGAAGTAAAATCTTGGACACATTTTTCCATTGAAAACCATACAACCAACCAAGTGAAACTGAATGAAATTATCTTCCTGTAAATTTTTGGGTGTACAAAAAAAATGTGGTAGAAGTGTTTTCTTCTGGTCCATCCCATCAATTATCATACCTAAATATTTGTATGGAGCATCATAACACTTCTTCCGATGTTTGTACAACTTTTTTCTTTCACTTGATTGTTGATTTCGATGTTCTTGAAGTGCTTTGACTACAAAATTTGCACATGACATAAAATGAAAATATTGATCGTATGTTTTCATAGTTGATAACTATTCAATTTAAAAAAAAAAATAGTAAATACATACCTCTTTCTGCCCCTTCAGATTTATCTCTTCTTGATTTAAGAGTAGCACATATACTACAAATGCCCATCCTTGACTTCTTAGGAATACGGACATTGTTGAATTGTTTCTTCCATATTCTTGAAAAATATGCATATGTAATAAACTTACCATTTCCTTCAACACTTTGAGCATATCCTCTGTACAAGTTGTAGATTTCCCTCCTTGAAAAATTATCTGGAATATGTATTGTGTCTCTATATAGCATACACTCTCCATGTTTGGAAAATAAATCACGCATCCATGACAA
Organism: Picea mariana; assembly: GCA_032191745.1. Classification (NCBI taxonomy): domain Eukaryota; kingdom Viridiplantae; phylum Streptophyta; class Pinopsida; order Pinales; family Pinaceae; genus Picea; species Picea mariana. The sequence continues at coordinate 124,855 of JASDQU010374253.1, read as the reverse complement.
TGTAGAGTTTATGAATGGCCCACTCTCTTGTCCATGATGTACCTTTGAATAAAGTGATGGATCTTTTTCCAACCTTGTCTGGATTCTTGATAGACGAAGATTACCAATTGAGTGAATTTTTTTGAAAGTCTTTTTCCAACTAAAATACTCCCAATGTGATAATCATATCCTGTATTGGTGAATATCATGCACCCCATCAAATATGAATTCTGCACGCTCTTATTCATTGACAAATATGTCTTCCTTTTATTCAAGGCATACATGTAGTCCATGATTTTCAAACAATTCTTTTGACAACATTCACTTGAAATCAATTCACTTATGGAAATTAATTTAGTGAGAAATTGTTTCCTATACCTTGTATAACTAGAATGATTTGGATTGATATAAAAAGGTCTAATCCTGGTCCTAGACACAATGTTTCTTTACAATGTCTCCACTATTTCATCATCCTCACTAGAAGGATGTTCCTTATCACCACAAGGAGTGTCAAACAAAACATTGTGAGGGGACTGATCTAGAGAATGCCTATCACCTTCATTTGTTGCAGCATGATGTTTGAGAACATCATCATCAACATAATCATTTGGAGGAAAATCATCATCAACATTGTGTCCACTATTGACATAATTATCTTCATTTCTTTCAAAATCCCCACTTGAGTGAAAATTTTCACCATCTTGCTTAGTGCCTTGAAAACCTTCATCAGTATCTTGAAAATCCTCACTTGGAGGAAAATCAACATCAACATTGTTGCTTTTTAATTTATCACTCAGGAAAGAGTGACCACCAATGGCATAATGATCTTCACTACTTTGAAAATCGACACTTGAGAGATATTTTTCATCGTCCTCATTACTGGCTTCAAAATCCTCACTTGGAGGAAAATCTTCATTATCATCATCGATACCTTGAAAATCCTCACTTGGAGGAAAATCATAAGCACCAACATTGCTTATTTTAAATTCCTCATTTGAGAAAGACTGTCCAGCATTGCCATAATCGTCATCATTACTTTTAAAATCCCCACTTGGGGGAAATTCTTCGTCATCCTCATTTGTGCCTTGGAAATCCTCACTTGGAGGAAACTCTTCATCGATACCTTCAAAATCCTTACTAGGAGGAAATTCATAATCACCAACATTGTTGTCTTTAAATTCCCCACTCGGGAAAAAGTGTCCACCGTTGTCATAATCATCTTCACTTCTTTTATAATTTCCACTTGAGGGAATTTCTCCATCATTTTCATTGGTGCCTTGGAAATCTTCATTGGTACCTTGAAGCTCCTCACTTGGAGGAAAATTTTCATCCAAATCATTTAAACGTTGATCATAGTCTCCACTTTGACCTACAGTGTGATTATTTTCATTACTATTAAACTGTTGACTAGATTTATCCCCATCATATTCCTCCTCTTCATCGTCGGTGCCTTCAAAGTCCTCTAATTTAGGACTTTCATGAGGAACATGTTGAATAAAATTGCTTGCACCATGATCAAAATTATGACTAGCTGAAAAATACGACGCCTCATTTGCATTACAAACATTCCTATGGCATTTCCTAGTCCCAACAGAAGAGGTATGCGAACAATTTGATGATGTCTCAGAAATAAAATATTATTTATCTGATGAAGCCATCCCTTCTAACTGAGAACATAAAATGATAGAAATGCTCAACCTCCAAATTTTCCCCCTAATTTTTTTCGCTTATTTTCCCTTAAAAATTAAAAACAATTTTTACTCTTTTATTTTGTTATTTACATGTTAAATACAATATTTATCGTGTTTATTTATTTATCCCACATTTATTGAACATATTTATGATAAATATAATTTTAGGTATATATGTAGGCAATATACCTATTTTTTATTAATCCCACATTCGTTATAGTAACAGTAATTTATATCATTTGTGTTATATATACACGGTATTGTTTTATCTTTTTATTGTTTTATATCTTGGGCAGTAATTGTTTTAGGATTTGGAGCAAGATAAAACATCTAGAAGACATCCGAGGAGAATCTAGCAAGAAGAAACATCAAGCTGGACATCCGAGGAGAATCTAGCATTTTAGAGGTTAGTTTTTTGTTAAATTCTTACAATTTAAGAAAACATACTGTGTTAAATTAAAAAACCTTAAATTTGTTTAGATGTTTTCTACTTTTTTCTAAAAAATACCCAACTTTTTAAAAAAATTAAGACTTTTTTCTAAAATTCTTAAGAAAATCCTTAAGATTTAAAAAAAAAAAATGCAAAAAAAGTTAAATTTAGGTATAATTTTTAAAAACTTTTTATCTTTTTCGTTGTTTTTTATTTAAATTTTATTAGTTTTGGCCCATGGTGGTCACTCGGAAATGTTCGTGCCTTAGCCATGAGGGGGCTGGGGTGATGCACGACGTCGCCCTATTCTGGGTTGTGACTTGGCCGCGGGGG
>JASDQU010374253.1:97935-114960 GCA_032191745.1 Picea mariana | reverse complement strand
AGACATTAAAATTTGGGAAGATGTCCTTCCTAAATTTGGAGAATATGAGGACGACAATCCCGCTCAACACTTGTTTGAATTCCACAAGATCATGGAGGAATTAAATGTACATCATGAAGATGTCCTCATGAAATTGTTTATGTTTTCATTGGAAAAAGATGCTAGACTCTGGTATAAATCTTTACCCCATTCTAGTATTCCTTCATTGAGATATTTTCACACACTTTTTCATCAACATTGTAAGAGGATATATTCAACTGAAATCCTTTTTGAAGATTGTTGTAATATAAGATTCATAAGACAAAAAGATCATACAAATCCTCTTGAAGAGGAGGAAGAAATAATAGAAATTTCTCAAGTTGATGAAGATGATTAGTATGAGGAAGAGTTGGCTCATAAAGAAGCTGGATCTTGTAAACATACTCAAGAAGAAGATATTCAACATCACGGTCAACCTGCAAAAGAGATAGAAAGGAATGATTGTTGTTTTATCTAGAAAATACAGAGACCACCTTCTCCTTTGACTAAAGAAGAGATAGATCTGCTCCTACACAGCTATGTTGCAGCCCCTACTCACACAGATTTGCAGATTTCACATAGTCCCGAATATGAGTGTCAAACTTCTTCCATTTCTGAAAATGTAAATCTGTTTTTAAATGATGGCAGTCATGTATTTGATGGAACTTTACAGGAAGTTAGTGAACCTATTTATGATTATTTCCTTCCAGGAGATCAGATTTTAGACTTGTTTTGTTTCATGAAAAAGATATGGTTGCCATGTTTAATGATCCTGAAGAAAGTTTGTTGTTCGAGAATGCTTTAGACTATGATTTGCAGAAGTATGATTCTGAAATAAACAGTATGTCAGAGATAGTAACAAAGTGTCCTTTGCTTGAGAGATCCACAGTTGATGTCTCGAGTTTTTGTCTGACTAATGACCCTCTTTAGTTATCTGTTGAACCTAAATATAATGAGTATAGTGATGATTATTCCATCATTTCTGTAGAACAACTTGCTGCAGATTTTTCATGGAGGGATGAGGGTCTTCAGACAAGATTGTGCATTGATTTTGGAGATGCCATTGCAGATGATCTTGAAGGGTACTCAAATATTCTCTTCGAGAATGATCCTGAGCATTATAAATCAGAACATAGAGTAGTCCTAGATGTTTTAAAACCTCGGGACCATATATTTTTTCAAGATCCTTTTGCTGATCTTTTAGATTCATTTAATGGAGGAGTATACTATGTCATGGATATTTGGTCACAAGAATCGATGAAAGGTTTGAAAATTCATGATCACCAATAGGTCAGATGGGAGTTGTCAGTTTCCTTTTTCAGCCTGCTCAAAGAAAGTGTGAGAAAATTTCAAATAAGTAGACAATTATTGGATTGGCTTCACTGACATTTTTGTATCATTTGATTAAGTGGGAATTTTTTAGTAGTTAGAGTAGGTGATGAATATAAATAAGCTTGACTTCGAGCATTAGATTACAGTGGTGGTTTTCAATATGTTTTCAGTTCAGTTTTGAATCCAGTATGGTTTTGTTTTAAAGAATTACGACTCCATAGACCAATGGATGAATAAGCAGTTTTTTGTTCTGAAAAGATGCAAGTAAAGTAACAGGGTTCAGAGTTTGATAAGGATGATTTTGGGTCGCCCAATGGATGAAGCCACTTGGTCTACTGTTCTTGGCACTTTAAAGGAAAGAACCATCCCTAGATGGAGCCTATGTTGGAACAAATATTGAAATTTTGGCTTTCGGTAGCTTAGGAGGAAAAAATTTATAGTGTTTAGCTACCGAAAGTGAAGACTTTTGGTAGCTTAAATCTCAGGTTTCATATGCCCTTAGTTGCCGAAAGTGTATCGGTCGAGACCAAGCATTCAAGTATCACGCATCAAGCCACATGGAGGAAGAGCTCACAAGGAGGAACGAAAAAAATGAAATAAACGGAAATAAAATCACTAAAATAAGGTTTTACAAAATGCCACGTCATCATTTCGGGTTTTGACCATCGGAGGTTTGGCCGGTGAAATTTTTGTTTTCTATTTCCCCAAATCCCAAAATCCTGAAATCAGGGTTTCGGGACTTTCATTGGCTTACGGTGCTCCGAAATTGCACTGTTAACCACCGAAATCCAAGACTTTCGATAGCTAAGATACCTTTGTTTTTTACGTGTTAGCCACTGAAATCGCAGATTTTTCATATGCAAAAAACTGCCTTGGGAAAAAACCATTTTTCTCAGCCTTGGAGAAGCCATTTTTCGTGTTCTAATAGTCGATCAACATCTACAGATCCTAATATTTCCATTGGTGTCTTCAGAAGTTCATTTGGAGCTTGGAAAGGTGGTCAAAATCCCCCCTAAATATGATGTTCGTTTTCAGAAATGTGGCATTTTTTACTGTGTTGAGTCATCATTTTCAAATGATGATTCTGAGTGACTCGAATATCATTTTGAGAAACGGTCAGAGATTTTTTTCCTAACATAGCAGAGATAAATAAACTCCCTCAGTGTTTCTACAGGTGTCACAGATTGGGAGAATCGAATCCATCTCCGAGCCCTAATTTTCAGATCTCAAAATTTCCCCGTTTGACACATGTTTTTGAAAGGCAAATCTGGGGAAAATGGAAATGGATCTCAGGAAACCGAGAGAGGTTTTTGGTTAGAAAAAATAGATTAAAAAAAACCTCTTTCATTTTATACACATCTATCACGATTCAATATATACAAAACCATAACCGCAGCCCCAGTTTTCAGCAGTTTGGCCCATTTTCTATGGCAGAAAGTTTTTGAATTTGATGGTAACTATTGTTATCTTTTGGGAGGATTTCTACCTCAATACCTGCATGAAATTCCTTTTCATTTCTAGAGGGATTTATTTTGGAATCCGAATCATTTTTCAGTTATTCGAAAGGGGGCAGAAGACATATATTATTGTATCTTCTTGAAGAGAAAAAGGGGGGAACAGCCCGAGAGCCTTTTGGAGGTTGGGTTTGTAATGCATTCCTTTTCAGAAAATATAGAACAGAGTGCCAAGAGATTCTACACCTTGTCATTGTCTAATTCTATCTTCTTCCTGTGTTATTGTTTCTGAAGTTTTCATCACTTCTCTTTCTTCCTTCCATTCATTAATTCAGCTTGTAATGGTTACAATTCAGTGATACTTATGTTGTAGATAATTTAAAGCATTCCTTAAGGTGCAGTTTTTCCTCTGTTTTGCCGTGAGTAGAAAAAAACCTGCATCTTAATTGTTTTTCCTTATTTACAAGTTTTATTTGTTCATAGCTTTTCCTCTGTCTTTCTATGAGTAAGACAAGACTTGTGTTCAGATATTTGAAGTTTGGTGTTATTTCTTCCATTAAAATAAAGATTAGACCTATCAGAATTAAATACCTAACTCTTTGTTTCAGTCTTCTTCATCTCCTATCCTTTATCCATCTTCTTTATTAAATCAATTAGACAAATGATGTCATGCCTCTTCGTTTCTGATCTATAAATGAGTGAAGGGCCTGTTTCAGACCTAGTTCTAGAAGCATCTTATGACTAATCAAAAAACAAATTTTATTTCATTTAAAATGTGCTAAGGCTTGGCTCTATTACAGCCTAGAGTCAACTATTGCAACAACATGGACTAAACCAAAGGATCAAGTTAACCTAGGCCAATTATGTGCATTTCACAATTTGAAGGAATTGCAAACTCAAAAGAGGCAACAAAAAATGCGATAAGCATTGAGCTTCAATCAACCAAAACCACAATCAAGCATGGAGGATTCTAATGTAAAGGTTAGAGACAAAGCACTGACAGAAAGGAGGAAAAATAAGATCCAAATTCACTCAGAACGAGGATTATAACCCCTTTCACCATGCAAACAGAGTGATGTTTAGGGTATTATTGCTCCTAAATATACTAACAAGGAGGGATAATCAAGGTTTCATTGCTCTGTACTCCTTTGTAGGGGGTTATGAAGCCTGTAAATATGTTAAAAAACTTAAATGTTTCCTAGATATGAGATAGGGTCAATTTTTTGGCTCACGGAACTTCCCAATGATGATATGGGAAGGGGAGAGATCAAATAAGCATCAAAATAAAAAAGATAAAGTAACAAGAAATACTCAAAAGGATAGAAAATACCAAGGAAACACTAAATATAACTTTCCTCAATGGAGTATCCAATTTTCTATTGTGGTAAAGTTCCCCCTGTGGACAGGTGAAACCCCCTTGGATTAATACCCCTCTTTGATCCAAGACAGAAGGAAACAAATGGTGTACACCTTTTTAATGATTTGGTAGCTACGGGAGGTACTTTCCCTCATAGATGAGATTTATTATATGAGAAGAATATTCCAGAAGAAAGAGAACCATTGAGCATAAGTGGAAATACCCTAGAAGAGAAGTCGGCCTAGAAGAATAAAGAAAAATGAAGTGACACCTTCCCAGAAAAGAATTTATCTCAATAAAGAGGACAAGAAGAATATAAATAGGAGGTTCCTTATCTCATTTTGGAACACTCGCTCACACTCTCTCATCTACACAGAAGCAATTCACAATTCTGAGGAAGGTGACGCAGTAGCTGCAGTGGCAGAGATTCCTCTTGTTCATCCTTTCTAGTATTTCTCTCTTGTGCTCTACTCTTGGAAAAGGTACACTACCTTGGTATTGCATTTTTTTTTTGGGGTGGTATTTCTATTTGTACCTTCAGGTAGCCTTTTTTCTAGGGTTTATCTATTGGTTCATGATTAGATTTGCTTTGTGAAAAAAATTTATCTAAGAAAGGTTGTTGGGTTTTTCCCCCATTTGGGGTTTTCCAAGGATAAAATCTCTTGTGTTCTTTTGGATCTTGTTTATGTTGTTATTTCTCAGTACGTAATATATAATTTAATGTTAAAATAACATTAGTAACTCTAATGTGCTTAAGAAAATATAACACGGGATCAGAGTTGGTTACCTTCAAAATAGTTTGACCACTGGAAGGAAGATCAGTTGCACCAACACATTGTCGTTGCACTGTAATATATTTTTCAAGCTCATTGAGAATTAGTTCCAAAGTTGTTGGGACTTGTCTTTATACAGAGCAGTGTGCCATACCCTAGAGCACCCCCTAGAACCCTCAGTGTGCATTTTGGTGAAGTTTGAAAAATCGAAGTTTTTCATAGCTAGGGTTTCTACTAGCAAAAATTTCAACGAGCATGAGCGTTGAATATAGATTGGATGGAGCAGATAAATTTAGATCCTGGAAGCAAAGAGTTCTCCTCATTCTAGAAGAGAATGATTTAGTGGATCATATCAAACAAATTCTTCCATAACCATAAGAAGAAGATGCCAAAGAAAAGTTCAGGAAGAATGATGTCAAGGCCAAGAGAATCTTGACAGACTCAATAAAGGATCATTTGATACCCAATGTATAATTTGATCAAAGGAAATGTTTGATTCCCTAACTAAACTTCATGAAAGTAAGAATACCAGTCAAAAGATTACTCTAAGGCATCAACTCAGAAATGTGACAATGAACAAGTCAGAAACAGTAGCCAACTATTTTATGAGGATCTCGCATATCAAGGACCAATTAGCAGCCATTGGAGATCCAGTAGAATACGTTGAAATCATTACTACTACACTCAATGTATTTCCATACGCTTGGGATCCATTTGTTCAAGGGATTTGCACCAGAAGAAAATTTCCCAAGTTCAACAAGTTATGGGAAGATTGCACCCAAGAGGAATCTAGGTTGATATCCAAGTCACATAATATTAATGATGATGAAAATAAATCACTTATTTCCCAAGTGAATAAGAGAAAGTAAAGGGAAGAAATCATCCTAAATAATTATAAGATACTACGTCATAGGAAGGATGCATCAAATATTAGATTCTACACCTACAAGAAGATGGGACATTATGTCGCACAATGTCCTCATAAACATGAAAAGGGAAAGAAGAAGAAGCACCATGCACATACAATAGAAGCTGAAGAGCACAAGTCAAAGGATGAATAAATTGTATTTGTTTCATCACTCATAGGAACCATCACTCAAGGGAGTGATACATGGATCATATATAGCAGTGCTTCCAATGACATGATTGGATCCAGAAATCCTCTCTCAAATTTGACAGAAAAGAGCTCATCCCTTCAAGTGGAGCTTGAGGATGATTCTAAGCATGTAGTCAAAGGTTTTGGAGAAGCCTCCCTACAACTTGACTCAAGTAACTGTCTTTTAATTAAGAATATTTTGTTTGTACAAAAATTCAATAAGAATATACTTTCCATCTTTGCTTTATAAGATAAAGGATTTAGGGTATCTTTTGTGGATGGCCAAGTTCTTATATGCCCAAGAATTCAAGCATTGATAAAGCTATTGTGATTGATGTCCGAGAGGGAGGACTATATAAATTGAAGGGACACCAATAAAAATCCCTTGTACACAACATTGTTAGCTCAGGTGAGCTATGGCACCGAAGAATTTCTCACATAAACTATAGAGCACTATCAATATTGAGAAATATGGTTACATGTCTACCTGACATTCAGGTAGAATGTGACGGTGTATGAAAAGGTTGTGTACTTGGAAATAATGTCAAGGGAATCTTTAAAATAAGTGACAGCATGTCCAAGGGAATCTTAGGCATCATACACTCCGATGTATGCAGACAAATGACGGTACCATCCTTAGGAAACTTTGTACACTATGTCTTATTCATAGATGACTATTCTCGAAATATATGGATCTACTTCTTGAAAGAAAAAGATGAAGTCTTCAATAAGTTTTAGGAATTCAAGGCTCTAGTTGAAAATCTCTCATAAAGGAAGATTAAAGTCTTGAGATATGATAATGGAGGTGAGTACACCTCAAAGGAGTTCAAATATTTTTGCAAAGGAGGAGGGTTTAAAAGGGATCTAACAACTCCCAACATAATGGGTTTGCAAAAACAAAGAACAGATCCATTGTAGAAGCAATGAAATCGATGATCCATGACCAGGTCCTACCCATGCACTTATGGGAAGAAGTATCAAGTACATCTATGTATTTCCAGAATAGAAGTCCTCACAAGATATTGGGGAAAAGGACACCTAAATAAGTGTTCACTGGAAAGAAACTAGAAATCAGTCACTTGAGGATTTTTAGTTGTCCAGTATCTATACATGTTCCAAAGGAAAAGAGAACAAAGTTGGAACCTTCAGGAAAGAAGGGCACATTCATTGGATACAGTGAGACTTCGAAGGCTTACAGAATATACATTCTCGGGCAGAGACAGATTGAGATCAGTCGGGATGTAACATTTGATGAAGATGAAGACTTCAAAATATCAAGGGATTCTCACATGGATGAGGACCAAGAGGAGTAGGAGTCTCTAAGGGAAGCATTCATGGAATACTCTACACTGGAGGAATCCATTCCAGAAGTTCATAATGAGATGGTAGAGTTAGAGAGACCTATAGATCCACCCAGAGAAGTTGCAGTCAACATGAAGAGACCAACTTGTCTCTAGAATACCTTGTAGAAATTTGAAGGACGTGTAGCTCCCAAAGGATCTTTTAGAGAGATAAAGAAACCACATAAGTTTTCCAGATATTTGGAACTAATGAGCAACATCATTGATTCATATCCTTCCACCTTTGAAGAAGATGCTAAGAATAAGTAATGGAAGGATGTCATGCTAGAGGAGTATTAGTCCATCATGAAGAATGATGTGTGGGATGTGGTTCTGAGACTAGAAGAGAAGTTAGTAGTGACTTCCAAATGGATCTACAATATTAAGCATGTTGCATATGGAAACATAGAGAAGTACATGGAAATATTTTTTTCTCGAGGATTCTCCCATAAAGAGGGAGAAGACTACGATGAGACATTTTCTCCTGTAGAAAAGTACACTTCCATCAGATCAATTATTGCAATTGATTCTGCAATGGGATGGAAATTACACCAGATGGATGTCAAGACTGCCTTCCTCAATGGTATAATAGACGAAGAATTTTACATAGAGCAGCCACAAGGTTTCGTGGTCCATTGGAAAGAGTCCCATGTTTGCATATTGAAGAAGACCTTGTACGAATTGAAGAAGACACCCATGGCATGGTATGTTAGGATAGATAGCTAACTGATAAGATTGGGATTTAAAAAGAATTATGCAGATCCCAACCTTTACTATAAGGTTGAGAATGGTGTTATGTTGATCTTGGTTCTATACATGGATGACCTTTTTCTAACAAGAGATGATAATATTATAGTTGGGTGGAAGAGGGTGCTCGCTTCAGAGTTCGATATGAAGGATCTAGGTATGATGTATTATTTCCTGGGATTGGAGGTGTGGGAGAGACCAGCTGATATTTTCCTTAGCCAAGGAAAATATATTGTTGTGATCCTGCAGAGATTCAAGATGATGGACTGCAAGTCCATGGCCACACCTATGATGATAAATCTGAAGCTTTTGATTGATTCATCTTCATATTTGATGGATCCCACAATGTATAGATAGTTGATTGGATCCTTGATGTACCTGGTTAACACCAAGCCAGACATATGTTTTGCAATGAATGCCTTGATTCAGTACATGGTTGAACTTAAACATGTACATTGGATGACAAAAAAACATATGTTGAGGTACCTATGTGGTATAATTGGATATGGATTGAGATATGTCTTGGATGGATATGTGAAGTTGCATTGATATATAGACTCTGGCTAGGAAGGAGTGTAGTGGACTGGAAGAGTACTTTTAGATGTTTCTTTATTATGGGATCAAGTATGATCTCATGGTTAAGCAGGAAGAAGACATCAGTGAAACTCAATACAATAGAGGCAGAGTATATCGTAGCTATTGTGTCAAGTCGTAAAGAAGTGTGGATTTGGAAGTTTCTTGCAGGGATATTTGATCTAGAGTTGGAGCCAACTTTGATACATTGTGACAATCACAGTTACGTAAGGCTTTCAGAGAACCATCTATTTCATGACAAGTCAAAGCACATAGAGATCAAATATCATTACATCTGATACATGGTGTAGAGAGGAGATATAGAGCTGCAGTACATATCCACGGATGAGTAGATAGAAAACATACTCACCAAGCCTCTGTCTAGAGTGAAGTATGAGTACTTTATAGACAAGCTTGGCATGATGCAGAATGTCCACCCTTATTGAGAGGGAGGTGTGTTGTTTCTCCTCCTGTCTATTAACCCCTATGGTCAAGGGTTCCCTAGATCAGTCATGTGAGGTGACTGAGGAGGTAATGCACTTTCAGACCTAATGAGAGAAGAAACATCACACTCATAATTATGAGGACTATGGGAGTAGCTTTGTGCTACTGGATGAGATTATAATTGTTGGATTACTGAGAGGGGGGTGAATTAGTAATGAGAAATTTATACCACTTATTAGTCCTTTTAACCACAATGTATATTCCTTTAACTTATTGAACAATGTTCATCAGTTCATCATTAATATTTTATTGCATCATATAACATTAACATCCATCAGTTCATAATAAACAATAATAAACACATCTACGTAATGCATAGTACACCAGTATTTTACATGGAAACCCAATGCAAGAGAAAACCACAGAATGCTTTTTTGATATGTATTTAATAATTACATTCAAGGAAGAACCAACTTCCAATTCTTGAGATCCAACTGGAAGGAGGCTACAACTTGAGGGAAGCTCCAACTCCCTAATTCTTTGACTACAACCAGAAGGAGACTACAACCCCCTATGTTCTCCGATTACAAATAAAATGTGGCTACAACCACCTAGTTCTCAAGCTCCAACCTAAAGGAATATCCAACTCCTTAATTCTCTAGCACCAACCGGAAGGAAGATACAACCCCCTTTCCTTTCCCTATCCAACTTCCCTGAAATATAAATTCCAAATGTAGACAACATGTCACTATCACTGAATCAAACACTACCACTATCAACCTGTCATTGTCAACCTATACCAACAACCTGTAACAACTTGTAGCAATCAATCTACACCAAACAACCTATAACAACATGTGCGAACAACCTGGAACAACGTATACCAACAACACCTACCAACATAAGTGCATCAACTATGCAAAACACAACCTGTCACAACTCTCAACCAATATGCACAATATCACCAATATGTGCATCAACCAAGACTACTAAAAAAAATCAACAAATGTATCACAATCAAGATGTGCTTCTAAAAGTATACCAAGTCATATATGCCACATCATACATAAACCATGTGCCAACAATACTACTAGAAAGCGCCTCTAACAATGTACCAAATATGTACCAATCACGCATCCACTATAGATAAAAATATGACTCATCAAGATGTACCAACATCACCATACCATACACCTCATGTATGTGCCACTCATCAACTATCTATCCCAGCATGTATCTCAATCATATACCAAAGACATATACCAATATAACCATCAAAAGTTCTCTAGAAATACATCACACTATCCATAACCAAATACCATAAACGCTCACATCAAATCATGTGTCAAAATCTCACTTATATGTAGCCTCAAGTGTGTACCAACCATATATCAAGACCACTAACAAAATCCTCTCATAATGTACCAATATGCTTCAATAGATCTACCTCGAAACTATTCACTACAGTAAGTACTATACATCCAATAGTCCCTCTAGGAAAAATCATCAATCTCCCATAACCATGTCTCAACAATATCCAACTACACATAAGAATATGACATACCTTTCATCCTGTAGCAACCTTTCTCCATCATCATCAAGACCTATACCATACCATGTAACAATGGGAACAATTCCAATATACAAATCTAATGTGGCTACCAAACTGCCTTGTAGCTTCCAAATCACCCACGGCTACCAAAACTTCTCTTTCTGTAGCTACCGAAACCTATGGCTACAGAAACACCTAAGGCTACATAATTGTCGTTTTCTACAGCTACCGAAACTTTTTTTAGCTACTAAAATGTTCTGTAGTTATAGAAACCTGTGGCTATAGAAACACCCACAACTACAAAATTGTCGTTTTTTGCAGCTACTGAAACCTATGGCTACAAAAACACCCATGGCTACATATGTTTTTCTTTCTACAACTACTGAAACTTTCATCGTCAACTCTCCTTTGCTACCTCAGAATTTCATAACTGTAGATGTATCAATGAGTACCTGCAATAAACCTTTCACAAGATAGATATTCAATATGTTCAATAGGTTCTAATGGGAGACCCTTTATCTCTTATTTATACTCTCTGAGTAGATTCCTCTAGGGGTTACCTTCTAACCAGCTTAATCCAACTTCCTTATTTTAGGGATAACCCACTTCTAACCACTTTTTCACTTACAACCACTTTATCCACAAATAGTAATCTCTCCACTTTTTGTTGCAACCACTTTATTATTTAAATAATTTCTCTTTAGAACCACTTTGACTAATTTACTATTTAAATAATTTCTATTTACTCACAACTTCTTGTTGCAACTAAATTTTATATAATTAGTCAATTCATAATTTCTTTTCCCTTAGCTAACTTCTTGTTGCAACCACTTTATTATTTAATTTATTTCTTGGTCAACCACTTTGACTATTCAATCTTCTCATCACAACTACTTTACCATAATTACCAAACTCACAACTTATTTTTGTAACTAATTTATTTTTAATTATTTTCTTAATGCAACAATTATATCCATGATTAACTCCTAGTTACCATCAATTTAACTAATACACTTCTTCTAGGAGCTTCTAGAATAATTGACTTCATTGACCTTTTAGGGGCTTCTAGATAACTCATGAGGGTTCTCCAACTTCACATGGCCATAACTCTCTAACCGTGAAAAGTTATGTGATGTTCCACATATCACCGGAAATGGCATGACATGTACTATCAATATAGAATAGTCTTATCTGAAAATGGACTGATGTTTATGCCTTTATACCTCAAACAAACTTTAGTCTTTTACCCATACCTTTGTGCTACCATAATTCTCCAAGGTTTGAAATCAATCTACAATATCACTCGCGAAGGGTTGACATCAATGACAACCAACAATCCAAACCAATTTTCCATCAACCTAATCCAAATGTCTGACAATTTCCCGCTTTGGCATTGATGGAAAAACCAACATTGATGGCAACACTTAGTCATGGTAACATTCATGCTCATACTCCCCATCAATGTTTCTATCTCTCCCCCTTTAGCATTAATGGAAAATGGTATCTCCCTTTGGGGATGTTCCCCCTGTCTAAATGTCTTTGATATGGATTTGTGTTTCTAAGCCTCTGATTACTCTCTCTCCCTTCGTATGAATAATATCTTCCCCTTTGACAAAGGGTATTACTCTGATGCAACCTTGAATTCATATCACTCATGATTCCCTTGTGACCATCACTCCCCTTAGAATCATTCCTCTGTGCTCTCTCTCCAATCATCTAACTCTCTATCCATGCATCTGATAAATATCTCCTCTCGGAATCATACCTTTGTTCTTACCTTTCTATCTGAAAACTTCTCTGAATGATCTTTCTACCTGTCTTCCTACTTTTGTTTCTCTCCCTTGACTTCTATGCAAGATGTCATGTAGATGAAATGTATGGATTCCTATACCTGCTTCCTTTTGGAGTTTTTTTCCATTGGTGCTTCCTTGTGTAATAAACTGACATATATGAAAAACATTCAAGAATAAGAATTCAAATATTCTTATGTCATTATCATCCATTGTGATAATGTTCCTTTATCTCTAAACCACTCTCAGAACCAATCTATGAACCAGTCTTTGAATCCATTATCTCATCCATTGTCATATATCTTTCCAAACCTACTAAGTGTTCTTACGAATCCATGTATGTACATATTTTCCATGACTTTGCTACTCAATTGTCCACAATGTTGACCCATCTGTCATTGTACTATTATGAAGTCTTCATTGTTGCAATTGATCATCAAATGTAAAATGTGTCCACTGGTCTTTTGTATCTTTAATCCAAACTCTGCATATCTGTAACAACCTGTGTTAAAGATATCTTTATCAGAATATAATCATAGACTTATTCCTGTGTAATCTTGTCAACTGATCAATTTGTCATACCGAACTTCTACTAACTGATTGCTCTGAGTCTATTACTCTAACTTTGTAAGATACTATAAAGATGGTTCTTTGATATGTATTAGTTGTTGCATAGACTCTCCCTATCTAATATTGAGATTACCTGGGAGTCTCCAAGCAAGATGGCTTAGAAAAATATTTGCTTTGATGCGGAGTCATCATCATCATTGGTAGAATTAACATTTTTATGAACTTTGACTTCTTTCTTTCTGTCTGTGGATTCATATTGCACTACAATTCCTGAAAGTACAATCTCTTGAACCTGTTCCTTATTTACCTTCTCTTCTTTTCTTTCATTTCTTATCCAAACCTTTATGTATCTGACATCTTCCTTTTTCTTTGAAGATTTGTCTTCATCTCTCATTATTGCCAATATTGTGATCTCTGGGACCTGGTCTATGTTCACTTGTTCTTCTTATTTTCTTTTCCATACTTTCTTATATCTGATATCAATGTTCTCTTTCATGGAATTATCGAACATGCTTCTACAATAATGAGCTATGTGTCCATAGTTATGACATTTGTACCATTCAATGCTACGTGGGGCCACATAAACATTTATTTCTTTGACATTTCTTCCATAAGCCCTGCAATAGGTTCTAGTCCCTTAGATAGTTTTGGACCTTAGAGGTATTAGACCATCTCTTAATGGAATACACCAGGGGGAGGACTTGACCGTATTGGGACTTATTTTTCTACGTCTAAGGGGTTTACCAAAGACTTCCTTGTATCATAAGGATTAATTGCTCGACCAAAGGGAGGGAAAGGCAGGGACACTTCCTTGGGTGTGACTGGCGATTATTGGGATTAGGATTGGAAGAGATGGTATAGGCATGGACTTAAATAGTTGCAACCTTATGTCCAAAGTTAGTACAACAAAAACAATGACCATAAAATAAATTTACACACCTGGGAGTGAATAGTGTAGTCTTTTTGAATTCC
The DNA here is from genome assembly GCA_032191745.1 of Picea mariana. Classification (NCBI taxonomy): domain Eukaryota; kingdom Viridiplantae; phylum Streptophyta; class Pinopsida; order Pinales; family Pinaceae; genus Picea; species Picea mariana. The sequence goes on along the minus strand of JASDQU010374253.1, from coordinate 100,942 downwards.
TTCCTTGGATGATCATGATTGAAGCTTCTTTATGGCTTGAATGTGGAGGGTATTCTTGAAGATGTATCTTTATTAGTTTTCTTAGATTCCAGTTGACCATGATTCCTTCCTTTGAGTAATTATGCATAATTTTTTCTCGTTTCTTCATTCTTCTTTTCAAGCAACCTAGAATGCTTCTCTTCATTCGCTATTGTTGATGTGGATGTTTATGTCTCTTCAACGTTCTTTTTGATCTTGATGAATTTGACTCTTAGTGTGACAACTTCTTCTTCAAGCTTCTGAACCCCTTCTTATTTCTTCATTATCTGAGACTTCATGACTTCTTTTGTTCTCTTTGCTTCTTCAAGTTGGATTTTCAATGTAATTATTTCTTCTTCAAGTCTTCTCTCTTATTGATCAAACTCTTCCTCAAGCTGGTATAAGTCATCAGTTCTTTCCTTGACATGATCTGTCAGTATCTTTTCTCTCTTTTCTGCTTCTTCCTTTTTTGTTGCTATGTTGGCTTCTAAACATTGTTTTTTATATTCTAGAGTTTCTTCAATTATTTTTTCCTCTTCTAGCTGAGCTCTTAAATTCTTGATGACCTGCTAAGCTTTTTCAGAACCTTGAACACTTTCCTTTTTCTTCATTAATTATTTCTTTAGTTACTTGTTTTTTTCTCTTTTCTTATTTAGTTCATCTAAAGAACTAATCAATTCTGCTTCATAATTGTCTTCTATTTCAATTTTCTTTTCTATCTCATTACCTTCAGGGAATTCAATTTCAAGATGTATGCATTTTTCACAATTAAAGAAAAACAACATACTTATGTTGATTATGTACTCTTCTTCTTCTGAATCTGTCTGACATGATGAACATCTTTCTTCATGTTCTGTACCTGCATCTTCTTTAGAATTCTTTGACTCTATTATGGGTGAAGAATAGATATCATGTAACTTATCCCAAAGTTCTTTACCTGATGAACATTTACCCACCTTATCCTTAATTGAATCATATATTCCTTCCAAAATGAAGTCCATTGCAATTTTATTATTCTTCTTCAATTCCTTCTTGGATGTATTCTTTTCTTTCTTTGTAGCATTATATCCTGTCACAACTGAATACAAAATATCATATCTTTGTGCCTCTAAAAAGGTTCTTATTCTTATGCTCCACATATCATACTTTAGACCACTCTGACCATCAAACATTGGTACTCCATTCTCAGTATATTACATGATCATTGTTCCAGTGGTTAAACTGTATCTTGAAGGAACCTGCTATGATACCAATTGTTGGATTACTGAGAGGGGGGGTGAATTAGTAATGAGCAATTTATACCACTTATTAATCATTTTAATCACAAAGTATATTCCTTTAAATTATTCAACTCTTTTCATCAGTTCATCATTAATATTTTATTTCATCATATAAAATTAACATCCATCCATGCATAATAAAAAATAATAGACATATCCACACAATGCACAGTACACCAATATTTTACATGGAAACCCAATGCGAGAGAAAACCACGGAGAAAAGTTACCATGAAATTATTTTCTTATATGTCTTTAAGAATTACATTAAAGGAAGCACCAACTTTCAATTCTCCATCTCCAACTAGAAGGAGGCTCCAACCCCCTAGTTTCTCAGGCTACAACTTGAGGGAAGCTCCAACTCCCAAATTCTCTCACTAAAACCAAAAGGAGGATACAACCCCTTATGTTCTCCGGCTACAATTGGAAGGTGGCTATAACCACCTAGTTCTCATGCTCCAACTTGAAGGAAGATACAATTCCTTGCTTCTCTAGAACCAACTGAAAGGAGGATACAACCCCCTTTCCTTGCCCCATCCAACCGCATTTAAATATAAATTACAAATGTAGAAAACCTGTCACTGAATCAAACACTACCACTATCAACATGTCACTATTAACTTGTACCAACCTGTACCAATCAACCTGTAACAACATGTACCAACACAAGTGCATCAACTATGCACAACACAACCTATCACAACAACCTTTCACATCAACCTGTCTCATCAATATCAGCAACTAAATCAGATCTATTCACCAAGATCAATCACTAAGACAACTCTCAACCATATGCACAATATCACCAAGATGTGAATCAACCAAGAATACTTACAAACATCAACCAGATGTATCACAATCAATATGTGCTTCTAAAAGTATACCAAGTCATATATTCCACATCTTCCATAAACCAGGTGACAACAATACTACTAGAAAGTGCCTCTAACAATGTACCAAATATGTACCAATCACGCATCAAATATAAGTCAAACTATGACTCATCAATATGTACCAACATCACCATACCATATATACACCTCATGTATGTGCCACTCATTAACTATATGTCCCAACATGTATCTCAATCATATACCAAAGACATATACAAATATAACCATAAAAAATTCTCTAGCAATACATCACATTATCCATAACCAAATACCATATACCCTCACATCAAATCATGTGCCAAAACCTCACTGTTATGTAGCCTCAATTGTGTACCAATCATATATCAAGACTGTTGGACACACTGACTACACTGAGAGGGGGGGGGTGAACAGTGTAGGGCTCTTCCTCCCAAGACTCCTTAGTTAACAATCAGCATTAACTCATTACTCATTGTTTTCATTTATAACCAATTAAATGTCAACACATATCAGCAACATATATCATCAATATATCATCAACAAGTTATCACCACAAAGGAACACAAAGAACACAAGATATATGTACAATTTTCGTTTTATTATGAACTACAATCCTTGGGGGTTTTCAGCAACAACTGAATAGAGTAAAACTCTACAAGAGCACCAGCTCTATAATGCAAGACTCATCTTACACCCTCATCACCAACTAATATGAGGCAACAATCCTCAACAGATATCAATCTGTACCATAAACAAGTGCATCAACCATGCACCAACCTGTACCAAACAATCTGTAATCAACTTGTACCATAAACAAGTGCAACAATCCATGTACCAA
>JASDQU010374253.1:66138-82831 GCA_032191745.1 Picea mariana | reverse complement strand
TACTTTCCCTCCTAGATGACCTTTCTTAGATGAGAAGAAGATTCTAGAAGCAAGAGAACCATTGAAAAGATGTGGAAATACCTCAGAAGAGAAGTCAACCCAGAAGAATAAAGAACAATGAAGTGACACCTTCCCAAAAGAGAAGTTGGCCCAATAAAGAGGATAGGAAGACTATAAATAGGAGGCGCCTTATCTCATTTGGAAAAAATCACTCACACTCTCTCATATACACATAATCAAGGTGAAAGTATGAGGAAGGTGATGCAGTAGATGTAGTGGCAAAGATTATTCATGTTCAGTATTTCTGGTATTTCTCTCTTGTGCATTACTCTTGGAAAAGGTGTGCTACCTTGGTATTGCATTGCTGCTGCAACTGGGGTGATATTTATGGTTGTACCTTGAGCTAGCCTTTGTGATAAGTTTTATCTATTGGTTCATGATTGTACTTTCTTTGTGAATGGAATCTATCTAATAAATGTTGTTAATTTTTTCCTCCATTTGGGATTTTCCGAGGATAAAATCTCTTGTGTTATTTTGTCTCTTGTTTATGTTGTTATTGCTTAGTACATGATATATAAGTTAATGTTAAAAGAACATTGGTAACTCTAATTCTATGAAGAAAATATAACACAAATTTACCCTTAGACCTATTTCAACAATTAGGATGAGAAGAGAGGGATGGATGACTTAACTTTTTATGTCGGTTTTCCTTGATGCTCCAAACTTTGATATTTATGTCCAAGCTGCTAGTTGCAAGAAAAGTTTTGTAAGGAACAATGCTAAACCTCCTTCTTCCAAAATATATTATTAAACATAAACAAATACATCTATGATGAATTAGAAAACAATAGACCTGCATATATTGAACACATAGGAATGAGAGGAATAGGCCAAGTTGTGTATTAATGGAAAGAAAATAATAGTGAAGCACTTACAATATCAATCTCGATGTTGCAATGGCTCCTCCAAGATCTACTTTCCAACCCCTTTGATTATCACAAAGTCATAAGTATGATGCTCACAATTCTCCCCCTTCTCTTGAATGTCTCAAGATCAGAAGTATGATACTTCGAAATTCTCTCCTCCTTCACTCAAGAATGGCCTCCATTGTATAGGAATTGAGGCGTCACAACCATAGGATAGTTTTGAGGAGAGGATGTGGTCAAATGAGGATTTGGCTCAACCAATAAGATTGACCTTGCCTTGAATAGGAGATATCTTGAACCAATCCCTTAACCAACTACAAACTCTCATAAACAACCTCACAAAACAAAGCATGATGGTTACAACAGTTTCATCTCCCCCCCATAACTATGCAAAGGGAGATGAACAAGGGATTATCTCTCCCTAAGACACTCTGGGGAGTGATGGTCAAGGTTTATCCCTCCTTTTATATGGGAAGGGGGGCGGTGAAGCTAAAACAAGTCCAAAATCTCAAGGAAGGTAGTATTTTGACCTCCAACTAATAGGTTTCCCTTCCAACTTGTCTAGGGGTCATGAAAAACACTTCTTCATGGTGATGAAGTTGTGATACTTGGTAAAGTGTGACACAAGTGTGACATATGGCAATGCGACACTTAGGTGTATAATATTTGTGACACTTAAGTGCGACATTTGGTAGTGCGGCACATAGGTGTGTAAAACCTACACCCCCTAGCTCCATATAAGATTAGGAATAACCTATACTTGATTCTTAACCCCCTCCACACTCGATCCCTAAGTGCACTATGCATATATCTCTTGTTAAAGGCCCCACAACCCTTGCACCCACACATTGGTTCTCTAACCATTTCTCTATGATTTAAAACACTTTCAACACTAATCCCTTAGGTTGGGTGCTCATCCCTTCCAAACAATAACGTGTGCATGTTCCTAGAATGTGCACACACTATTTTATCACACATGCATGGCATGGCATGGAAATGTTCCAAGCACGCTCCTCAACCTCTTTTATCTCAAAGGGAAGGCATGGCATGCCATGGAAATTCAAGGAAAAGCAAGTGTAACACCCATGTTTTGATCCCTATAAACTAGAATGGATTATGTAATCGTGACTTAGGTTGGTGAGCCAGTAAAGTTGTAAAGGGGACGGAGTGCATAGAAATGTAATACATCTATATATATTAATAAAATACATCGTCGGTTGCAAGACAGACAAGGACACGAGATAGGAGGCTATGATTCCACAAGAGAGGGGGCTTAAGGGGCTAAGTATTTTTATTATATTTTATTTACCCATTTTGGTTTTAATTGAGAAAAGTGGTTACATGAGCCTCTTGGGGAGGCCATGTGGTTCTTGGTTCTTGTAATGATATAAACCCTATCTGTGGGTTGTTTCGGGTTGTTCTTTGTTCTTTGTTTCTGGTTAATCTTTTCATTTTGAGAATTCCTCATTTCACTCTTGCTAATTTGTGTGCTCTTGGTTGGAGGATGGAAAATGAATGGTTGGAGGAAAAGAGCCATTTTGATATGGCTGTGAGGAATGACTAATCATTACAGGTTGGAATGGATTCCTATGGGAATAAGATTGATGGTAGTTCTGAAAGAACTGTCACAGTTGAGAATCCTTGGAGTTTCCAGCATGGAGATTTCCTAACTAGTGGCACTGGAGCCCTAGAGAGAAATGGAATGACCTAAGAGATTGCATGGAAGAAAAAGGGGTTCATTTCTTTGGGTTGTGCAGACTGAAGGGGAAAGAGAGATGGAAATTAGGATTGTTGTGTGGTTGGAAAAACCTAAGAGATTACTAGCCAACTGTTGTGTGTTTTAGATTTGGCCTAGGACCTGTCCTTATGGATTCATAGCCCTGGCTCGAGGGTGACCTAATGTTGAGAATTGGAACAACAGTGTCTATGGTTGGGAGGAAAGTCCTTGGTTTGCATCCAATTGGTGATGTTTTAATTAAAGATAATTTATCTATGTGGTTTCTGTATATTTATATTTCGTTGTGTATTCATATTGTCTTTGAGATTCATATTTATAATGTGCTTGCTTCCTGGTTATTGTTGTGCATGGAACGTTGTTCATTTCTTGCATGGTTTGGCATGAATCTTGATTATTCCATGCGTTGTTATGGTGTTTTTTCATGCTTGATTTTGAATTAATTATTACCAGAATTCAAGATCAGATATAGAAGTGAGTTTTTGAGGTAGCATGCCTATATTGTTGGTGGTTGGGTACATTACATATTGGTATCAGAGCTTCTGGTTCAACACCAGACTAGTATGGGATAGAACAAGTCTGAAATTGAGAAATTCAATGTGGTAGACTTTGATCTGAGCGAATTGGATAAAAATGGAAATATTAGAAAGAAAACACTTAAATTCATGGGAAAATTCGAGTTTGAAATAATTCAGAATTATCTGAGAAGTTAATGGATTCGATCTGCAGAATTGTAGAGCTGAATTCGACTTGGAAGGTTGAAAATTTGTATTTTAATGGTCGTTGTATCATGAAGAAGATTTCATAGAATTGACGGTCGAGATTGTGTTCGATATTGAGATCAACGACCCACATTCATTCTTGAAAAATTTAAAAATCGTAATGTTTTCAAGTTTGACAAAGTTAGCAAATCGATGGTTGAGATTCATTTTGGTGGTTTGAAAATGCGAAAGATTGATGGTCCATGGTCGTTTTCGTCCATTTGGAAGTCAGAGGAAATCAACGGTCGAGATCATTTTGTGGGAGATCAACAACCCATATTCACCTACGTTTTGGCCGAAAATTGCTAAGTGTTGAAATTCGCAAACAGAAATATCAGATCTCTGAAGGCCAATGGTCGGGGATCGGAAATTTTTGGTGAAGTTTTCAATTTTTCAACAGAAACATCTGATCATCGACGACCGATGATCATGGATTGACAAGTTTGGTGAAGTGTTGAATTTCGTCGGGAGACATCTCTGATCGTCGATGGATGACGGATCAAGGATTGGTGCATTTGGCGAAGTGTTGAAATTCCACCAAATGACATCGGAAATTGTTGATGGCTGATGGATCGAGGATCGACGAATTTGGGTGAAGTTTCATTCGTCCGAAGGAAATATATAACCGCCAATGGCCAATGGGAATGGGTTATGATGTATCATTCCACATCATCATCCACATATCATGCCATGTCAACCCAGTTGATTCCTTGGGATGACGTGTCATGCCAGGTCATCATCCACATGTCATGCCACGTCAGTGAAGGGATGGTTTATCATCGATGGTCGGGGTTCGCTGAGATTTGTGGGAAACCTAGGTTTTTCAGGGAAGATTTTTTATGGTTGAGGGCTAATGTTTAGGCATCGACAAGATTTGTGGGAGACTTTTGGTTTACGAAGAAAAACGATCAATGGTCGACGGTTGGTGATCGGGCGTTGGGAAGATCAGTGGGAAGGTTTGGTTCACACAGGAAATCATCTGTCCTTGATCATTGATCTCCGATAGAGAGTCGATCAATGACCCATAATTCTTCTTACTTGAGATCAACAGTGCAGATCACACTTGCGCAAAATTTTTACATTGTTTAAAAAAAATGAAGTATGGGGCCATTTTTTTATTTTATCCATAAATGGAGCATATTAAGTCAGATTGAGATGAAACTTGTGGGTTTTGTCTATATATAGAATATATACAAGAGTTCCATAGAGGGCCATTGTCCAATTCTTCTTGGATTTGTCATAAAATAAAAAATAGTGGTTTTTAAATATATTTGTCCAGATCATTGGTAGAGGTCCAAATTAAGTTGAAACTCTTGGAGAGATTTAAAAAAGTAGACCCTCAAATAACCCATGATGGAACTAAATAAATCCTAAGGGTATTGGAATGGGGATATTGAAATAGGCCAAAATCAATTATTCGGGGCCACTTTTTGGGGATTTTTTAGATTTTCAGAGGAGGAAAAGTGACCCCAGATCACAAAAATGAAAAAAATTATTTACTCAAAATTTTATGCACTCGTCAAGAAAAACAACTTTGGTCTAGTGAAATTTTTCCCGAAGTGCACAGATTGTGAGATAGTCAGTTTTGCTAAAAATTCCAAGTCTGGAAAAAGGGGTGAAGAAAGACAAAGTTGTAGATTCCAGATTGTTGTATTTTTTTATTGGTGTATCAGATTGAAAATTGGAGAGTTGACATGAATTCCTTCTCAATATTTTTACCTATATATAATATAAAATTTCTCTAGTTCTTGATATATTTTTTCTGCAGTTGACATAATTTGACACTTAAATAAAATTGCACCAGTGGAGAAATGCACAAAAAGGGTGAAAGTGGTTTTTTCAGGAAGCAATAACTTTCATCTTAGAGATTGAAATGAGGCATGAGTATAGTCATTGGAAATATTATTAGGAGGATAATAACATTGAATTTTTATAATTTGGAGAATGATGATATATTCCTTCATGAATTGAGCAGAAAAAAGGACATGTTGCATTAATTGACAAAAATTTTGACATGCATAATTCTAACAAAATGGTTGCTTGTACATTTTGAAGAATTAGAGGTATAATTAAATAAAATCAAGCCTAATATTAGTTATTAGATTCATGAAAGCATGGATGAGATTGTAGAAGTTGGTTGAGCCAATAAAGATCTACAAGGCAAGTAATGGAAAATGGATAAAGAACTCAAGAATAATGAAACTAAGGAATTATTATTCAACTGCTAATGAATCTGAATGAATTGTAAGGAACAATAGAAAGCATCCTCATATAGGACATGAAGATAGAAGGTGAAGAATGTAATTAACAGGGCATAGAAAGGAAAATTAATACTCCATGGCCTTGAAGGTAGATATGTGTAGATAGTTGCAAGCTTGATGTGAAAGAGAACAAGCAGCTTAAGAGGTGATGTGTGAATCATCTATATGTGCCAAACAGAGGAGTTCCTAGGAAGGATTTGATATATATGACCTAGCTACTTTGTATAAAATTACTAAGAGTAAGAAAGCCAGTTCGGATATCAGAGTTCACAGTGGAAGCGGGATGTTAATGTAGAGGAATCATGGATAGAATAATGAATCTGAATGAATTGTAAGGAACAATAGAAAGAATACTCATATAGGACATGAAGATAGCAAGTGAATAATGTAATTAATGGGGCATATAAAGGAAAATTAATACTCCATGGCCTTGAAGGTATATATGTGTAGATATTTGCAAGCTTGATGTGAAAGAGAACAAGCAGCTTGAGAGGTGATGTGTGAATCATCTATATGTGCCAAGAAGAGGAGTTCCTAAGAAGGATTTGATAGATATGACCTAGCTACTTTGTATAAAAGTACTAAGAGAAAGAAAGCCACTTCTGATATCAGAGTTCATAGTGGAAGCAGGATGTTAATGTAGAGGAATTAGGGATAGAATAATGAAGGTTCTTTCACTTGAAAAGTGTCACTGAATGAAATAGACTTCCATTGGAAATGGTCTTGAGTGAGAAAAGTGGGAATTGTTAAATGAAGTAATCTAATGGATAACCAAAAGTAATAACAAGGATGTGGAATGATTATGGGTAAGTTGATTTAAGGATGGTGTGGTATAAAAGTGGTGGAATGTTGTGAGCTACCTCATTCCAAGGTGCTATAATGTTTCATAAAGGTAAATATGGATATGACTACCCAAAAGAAGTTGTTGCAAATTGAACACATTCGTTGGATTGCAGAATGGCCAAGTGGAAATTGGATGGAAAGTGTTCATACCATGAAATAATACTGCAGATGAGTAGAATGGGAGCACTCAAGGAAACAAGGATCTGAATAAATTCAAAGACAACCAGCCACAACATAAATAAATAAATAATAGGTGAACTGAAACAAAAATGCACTAGAGTGAATGATGCATACAATAAATTTAGAATGAATATGCATTAGTAGGCAGCATGACAGTGAGTGTTTTATGCATATGGATGTTCATTTGTGCTTGAATATGCATATGGCATGCTTGTAGACTTACACTAATACATATTGAAAAATTTGCAACAACTACTTGCGACGAAAGTACCCTTTCGTCGCAAAATTCAAGATAAAGTGTTCAATTTTTCAATTTTTTTATAAATCCATCCTGAATTCATGGCTCTTGCAATGAAACCAAGCATTCGTTCCAAGAGAAATGAAAGTGAAGATAGTGCATTATCATCACTCTTGCGATGAACTTTGGTTATTGTCACAAGAGCGACGATAACCATTGACTATTACACTATTTGACAAATTCAACATTGACCGTTATATTGTTTGACAAAGTCAACATTGACTTGGACAACGTTCGTCGCTCTTGTGACGAAAAAAATATCTATAAATATTTTTCAAATTAGAGATGTTGCAACAATCTTGATATAACAATGACGGTTCAAAAAGGGTATTTTTGTGCGGAATAATGTCGTAAAATATTAGAGGTGGGAAAAAAATTAAAGAGGGTGAAAAGGGTGATGGTAGATGTTATTTACCTTGCAAAATATGTTGCACTACACATTCCGTAAGAATTTTAAGAGCAACAGCTAAAAAACATTGTAGGACATATGGGCACATTGATGGTGGATCGAATGAATATCGTCTCGTGGTAATTAGCTATATATTCACTATCTGTTTTTATATTGTCGATTTTATGTGTGTGTGTGTGTGTGTGTGTGTTGTTTGAATATTTGTTATACACACTAATTTTGCATGATTGTTTGTAATTATAAAGTTAGAGTTTCCCTCTAACTTTCTATAGAATATTGCACCAAGTAGTAGTAGAAATGATATTGTACAAGCTGAGGAACATGATAAAGCAAATGAGGATCTCATGGAAGAAGATGATGGGATAAATCAAGTTAATGATCCCATGGAAGAAGATGATGGGACAAATCAAGTTAATGATCCCATGGAAGAAGATGATGGGGAAAATCAAATGATCCAATATTTGTTTACTCAGTCGGATGAGGATGGGGACAGTGATGGTATTTATGATGAACCTCTATTAGAAAAGGCAAAAAAATGACTTTATGAAGGCTCAAGAGAAAATATTTTCTCCAATATATCATTGCTAGTGAACTTAAAGGTTATGAATAATTTTTCGAACACTTGTATGACAAATATCCTAAGGTATGTAATATGTTTCATCTCATATACATAAATGTTGACTTTTTTCTATTTTTTTTAGTGTTAATTAATGTGTAAAATAAGAATGCAATTTTTATGATTAATATTCTTTACATTAACTAGTTATTTGTTATGTTGTATATTGTTAGGTGAATTTTTGTTACCATCGTCAAATATTTTACCTCGCACATATCGAGATTTTCATGCCATTATGAAAGACATTGGAATGGATTATCAAACTATAGATGCATGTCCTAATGATCATATTATATATTATGGAGAACATGCTTCAAAAAAAGAATGCCTGCAATTTCTTATCACTAGATATTGAACCGATCAAGTAACAAAAAGGGTGCCTCAAAAGGTTCTTCGTGATGTTCCCATAATTCCATGTTTGCAATGATTATTCAGGTGTGAAAGCATAGCACAGTTTATGGATTACCATGCATGTAAAAAAATTGGATATGGTGTTATTTGAATGCCTGTCGATGGTTATGCATTTAGGGAAATTGAGGAAAAATGGGAAGATTTCAAAGATGAACCTCGTATTGTTAGGATTTCATTGGCAGTTGACAGTGTTAATCCATTCGGAGATCTTAGGTGTATTTACTCACTTTGGCCTATTTTCATTATCCACAATAAAATTCCTCCTTGGATGTCAATAAAGAGGGAGCACATAATATTGACAATGATTGTTTCAGGTATTTGTTTACATTAATTTTTTGAATGTAACATTTGTATTTGTTTCATTTTTTGCATAATATCTTTTGCTTATTTATTTACTTATATATACATATCATGGTTATAGTAATTATGTGTAATTTCAAACAATTAGGTAAGTACCAACTTAAAGATATGAATGTATATATCGATCCTCTTATCGACGAGATACTAAAGTTATGGGATGGCATCACTATGTATGACATCTGTAAACCAATCGGGGAGAAGAAATTTAAATTATGTGGAATACTTTTATGAACAATTCACGATGCCCCAGTACTAACACATTTTTGTGGTATGTAGCATTCTATTGATCTTTAATACTATATAATTTTTTAAAGATATCATGATGCATGTTTAATTTTTAAATAATCTCATCGTATAATTGACATTAATCCATCTGTTGTGGGTCTTCAAACAAAGGATAAATTTGCATGTCCAGTTTTTGGTCCTAAGATAAAGTATCATCATTCAAAAAATTTAGAAAAGGTGGTGTTTGATGAGTATAGGCACCTCCTCCCTAACAACCATAGGTATCGTACTACTGAAAAACATATTTTCAATGGGAAAGAAGAGACTGGTTTAAAACCACAAAGAATGACACCTCACCTATGGAGGTTGGAATATAATAGAAATCATCAAGGTACACAATTTATTTATGTATCATATATGTAATGTTTTGAATTTTTAGTTTAATCAATGAATTTATTTTACCGTATTTGACAATTATTGTTGTCATTTCTTTTATGCTTCATGAAGGTTGCCATCATGAAGGTATTAATAATGGGATTCCACAAGGAATGAAATGTTATCCCACTCAATGCATGAGTTTTCCCTACTATGAGGAGATAAAAATAGCCCATTTGTTTGATACAATTCATATCGGGAAGAATGTGACAGAAACGTTATGGTGAATCATAGATGGTAGGAGGGATAAAGAAAAAAATTGTCAAAATTTGTACTAACATTCAGAAAGCCAGTCATGCAATGTGAAGTGTGATCCGATCAAATATAGATGGAGACTAAAATAACCTTCCATGGTTATTAATAGAGAAATAAAGAAATGGTGTAAAAGAGGTCATTAAAAGAATTAAATTTCCCACGGGTTTTGCTTCAAACATAAATATTATCATAACGAAGAAAGGTGAATTTGGTGGGGTAAAAACACATGATTGGCATACCTTCATTAGGGTAATAATTTTGGTATACATATTTATATATTGGCCTTATACATATTTTAAGTTTTTTATTTTATTTTTGTCTACTTTGGTCGAAACAAATAACAATTCATTTTTTTCGTTATAGTATGTTCTATCGCTATCTCTCCCAAATGACTTTGACAACAACGTCAAATAATTTATATATGATCTTGGCAAATACATGAGGTAAGTAGTTGTGATTTATATGCAAAATGTTCTTTCAATTTTTTGAGTTACTTAATGACATGTGTTTTACTTGTAATGTAATATATTATGTTATGTTATGTTGAAACATGTTATTTTCTTGTGTCATGATCTCATGTAGATGGTTGTCATTGAAAAAAATCCATGAAGATGATATAAAGTATTGGAAGAGAGAAATTCCTCAGCTAATGTGTGAAATGAAAAAGTATATACCTCCAACATGTTTCAATGCACAAGAACACTACCTCATACACCAAGTTGAGGAGATTGAAATTTGTGGACCTATACACACAAGGTCAATGTAGATGGTGGAGAGGCACTTGAAATCATTGAAGGCTTTGATTAGACAAAGAGCATGTCCTGAGGGTTCTATGGTGGAGGGATATATGGTATATCAATCCATGGTGTATATTAGTCAGTATCTTCCTAAATTATCGGTTCCAACTATGCATGCAGTGGATTGCATTTGGGATGTGAACTCCATCAAAAAAATTGAAGATCGGGAGCACCTATTGGGGAAAGGTAGAATGAAAAAAATGAGAGGTAATATATTGATAATTGTGGAGATTTATATTAATACATATAAATTTTCATTTTTTGTGTATATGATCATACTCATTAATATATTAATATCTATTGTTTCATAAATTATTAATATTTACCATGGACGTTATAACTAATATTTAATATTGGTGAATTATTATTTTTTAATTAGTTGCTCAAGATTGGGATGCACTGCATTTATACATTGCAAACAATATTGAATGGATGAATGTATGGATTGAAATATATAAACAACATCATGGTGGTAGTTTATCATGGCAATGACTGTCTGAATTGGTTAGAGAAGCTTGTTTTATCGAAGATGCCAATGTTACGCAAAGGGAAATTGATTTAGCATATGGTTTGAAAGATGGACAGGAAAGAAAATTCACCCATTTTATTTAGTTATTTTACATTATATTAATGTGACTACATGTGTACTTATATCTTCTTCAGATACTTTCCAAGCTATATAAATATGTTAATTTATTAATTAACAATGCATATTTTACATATATGGCATATTGCAGTTGAAACACCACAAGGCTATGTGGTGCAATGGTCGTAAATTTTGCATCAAACATTTGAATGAAACCAGGAAAATTTTTTATAGTGGGATAACTATAGTATTATAGGTCACTAATGTTTCCTCTGGGAGTGACAGACATCCTCGAGAATCTGAAAATAGATATTATGGGTATTTGAATGACATACTTGAGTGTGACTTTAATTCCTTCAAATTAGTTATGTTCGATGTCAAATGGTATAGGTTACAAATGCATGAACGTGATGAGGAAAGAACTTTTATTCAGCATGTCAACGGATTTCCGATGATTAAAAAAATGGTGTTTGAAAGAGGACATGATCGCTATGTTTTTCCAAGACAATGTGAACGGGTCTTTTACTCAAATGTTCCAGGTGAGAGGGATTGGTCATTTGTTGTTAGATATGATCCAAGAGGAAGGCCAGTTAACTATACTCATGTACAGGAAGAAGATGATTCACCAGATCAGATAGAGTCGGAAGATCATGCAAGGTCGACAAACGAAGAAGACGAAGAAGATCATGATCCAGGAGTAGGAGACAATGTAGTTCTTGATGATGATGTCGATGAAAATATGCTTGAAAATGACATTTATGACGCTGATGATATCATCAATCCTTTCAACATCACTTATGAACCAGATGATGATATAGATGTCAAGTTCAAAGAAGAAGAAGATACATAATAAGGATGATTATACAGATGTTGAGTTGGATCAGGTACATGACTATATATTTTAATTTGTATGAATTATTCTCTTAAAATAATTTACTTGTGTCATGGGTTAATTACATGTTTTTAAGTTTTATGCGATGTTTTTATATCATGTGTTACATGTTGTTTAATTATTATGTGAAACATGAAAATAGTCGTCAATATACCAAAGTATGTATTAAACTAAAAATAACATTTACAAACACATAATTTCATTTACCTTCATTAATTTTTGTTTTTGTAAGTTCTATGCATGAATCTTACTAGGACGTTGCTTTCGATTATTTTCTATTTTATAGATTGGGTATTGGGGAATTGAGAGTGATGTGAGGGGGAGGGGAGGGGCCATATGAGCTTCCACCTTCATGTGGTTGGCCTTATTCAGTAGAGGATAATTTTTTCTTGAAACCAAGAGAAGCTCGTTCATTTTTATACCATCGTGATCGTAGATGTCATCATTGTTGTCATAGTATTGCATCAGCGAAGTTTCGATGAACGTGTTTGTCATTTCTATAGAATTTTCGTCGAAATTGTTTGAAAACATGGGACTTTGGCCCATGAGTTGTGTGTAGATAAGAATGTGTGTTTCCAAACTCAAATATGACTCACACACCCACTGATATATATATCTGATCTCGACCTCATTTCGTTTGAACTTTTTTTTGTGATGAAAAATCCCTCTTTTTCGTTCATTGTTTAATCAACACGATAAAAATATGCCCTTGCAGTACTAGATGTGGGAACATGTGTACTGTCGAACAAATTTTAAAAGGAACAAGGAAAATACATTATACTAGGAGTACTAGACATATGGATGACAACAGTGACATGTGAATGGGGCCAACATTGAATTTTTTTCAAATTGTTTCTATATGCACTAAAATTTGACATGGATAAACTATTCACATGACTTAATGATATGGGAGGGCTTATGGACTCAAATTAATTAACTCACACACCGGCCACTTGTTTCCATCATCAATTCATCATGTAAACCATAAAACCTATTTTTCTTTCAAAGTACACAAATAGATTGACACAAGTTTTACGTTTAGTGCATCATCCTTGTTATCCCCGTTTTCTAGGGATAACTAGGAGATTATGTCTTGAGGCCCACAGGTCCTAGACATGGAGTACCGAGAGCAGGATTGACCTGAGCATGGCCCTAGAGGGCCCATCCTTCTTTTTCTTTGCCAGATTTGTCCTGTCAGCAGCAACAACATCCATCACCATCGGCTTGGACTTGCATCAGATAAGACTCTTGCTCCATGAGGTAATTGGTCCAGGTATCATGGTATGTGTCATGTTTGATCGTTATAACTTTCAGATATATGCGTCAGGTTCCTTACATTTTTGACAACTGCTTGGATCTTACACTAACCCACTTGACCATTGTTGGAGGGATTAACAGGGTGCCCTAGCAAGCTTGTATCCATGGGTTTTGGTTAGCCACCAAGGGGGATTTGAAGAGCCATCGTTCGCTCCCACCATATTATCATTTTACATCTCATCTCCCATACATCCATCCCATTCCCCTATTCTGGGCATTAGGATGACCTATTTGATGGGTTACACTTTGTCCTGTGGGAAGAAGGGGCTAAAGGCCCAGGAGGTAAAAGCAGCTCGTAAAAGGTAAAAGCCATAGAAAATAAAACCTAGAGATGCCTCGCCCAGGGATCCCCGAGAAGGCAATAAAAGGCCTCTCGATAAGAAACAAAAGGGACCCAAAGAAAAATAATAAAACAAGACCTAACCAAGAGGATGGGAGGTCTCATCATGAGCCAGCCCATTATGTTCATAGGTATCTAGTAGTATGACGTTGCCATTATCTGGTCACCACGCCAGGGAAATGACCCTTGGTTGCATGGCCAAGGGAAAGGGGGTCTCATCACGAGCCAGCTTTATCATTTCTGCGAAAATACTAGTGGGTAACACTGTCAGCTTTGGTCACCACGCCAAGGCAGTGTCCTCTGGTCAGATCTTGAAGCAAGCAAGAAAGAAAAAGGTAATAAACAAAGAAAGAATAAAGGTAATAAACAAAGAAAGAATAAAGGCAATAAAGGGGCTTGGAAAAAACTGCATCCATGACAGGTACAGCTCGCCTCCTACAAAGGCACCCACGGACAATACCTACCCCTGGTCTTCACTATGACTGGACATCCCTAGACCATACCACCTCATGCTACATGGCTTGAATAATTTCCTTTGGAAACTTTCCTCTTCTTATGGATACTGGCCCAATAGGTTACCTTGTCTTTTCTTCAGCTTTGTATAGTAGATCAGTGTAATATATTTGAGCTATTAGAGGATATGCTAGGGGTTTTATGCATGTATTTGATAAATTTAATGATGAAAAATGATTGACATTGCTATGATCCCGAGGACTTATGAGCCCATGGAGGGAAAAGTTTTTGATGTGCAGGACCATGCTCGATGGACAGGTACCAGTGGACCGGTACACATGGGGAGATGATTATCTCGGACCTCCATGGGGCTGAAGAGCCCATCAGATGGTTGTTGGGATGGAAGAGATAGGACAGTGTTGTGATGAGCCTTTGCACATGAAGAAAGAAGGACATTCCACCCAGGACACTTTGGCTGAGCCCGGCCTAGGGGGGATCACCCACTTCAGATGCAACATTTTCCTTTTGATGGACAGGACGTCACCCAGGAGATCTGGATGTCACCTTGAGCGTGTGGCAGTGTGATTGAGGTTGCTGGCATGTGTGGCAGCTTGGAGGATCCCTAAAAGGGCTAACGTCTGACTTCTGGATGTTGGATATGCCCAAAAAGGGCCAACGTCTCCCTCAGAAGGGCTTGACGTCCCACATTTTTCTCATTTTATGTCATTTATCTAGCAATTAATGTAAAAAAAAACAGTGTAAATTTTGTAGTCAGCCTTGTCGGTTGTTTTAATGACCTATTTTGTAATTTAAAGGTCATGGATTGATATATATTGAGGATGTTTTTCCCTCATTTGAACATAACACAACTCACTCTCTTGTGAGATCTCAATACTTGCGCCCTAGTTTGGCATTTTTGTTGTTTTAAAGTGTGGCGCTACTCTTGGAGGAGGATTTCTCTTGGCATTTATGGAATTTCTCTCATGGAAGGTTTACAACTAGGGTTTGCATGTGCTTTTCTTCATAATATGTAAGTGTTTTTTCCTGCAAAACTTCTTGATTGAATGGTTGTAGGTTAGTATTCTTTCATTTGCTTATAAATTGTTGATTTTAAAACCCTAGGTAGCAAGCACACAAGTAGGTCATTGTTATATGTCCCCATGTTGAGAAAAAGTTTTCAGCCATTGAAAGAAGAAGATATAGCCTAGTCGTTGCTACACTTTTCATTCTTTTTTCTGAGCTAGCGTTGAAGTTATAGGTTGAAAAGAGGAGACGTCCTAGGCCTAGTTGGAATACACCTAGGGTTTCACCTTCTAGGGTGCAAAGGCCTTGCCTTTGCAACACCTTTTCCCTTAAATTTATACTTTGAAGCTAGTCGTTTTGCCAAGTGTATTTAGAGGAGGAAAGAGCACGGGGCCTTGCTTAAGCAACACCGGAGTGAACCTCTTTCCCCTAGGGTATTGATTCTAGGGCCCTACCATTGCAGCACCGTAGAACCCTACCTTCCAATCTCTAAGTTTTAATCCTCCTGAGACTTTGTGCCCTTGCTTTTGACTCCATTTACCCTAAGGCACTGGTAATATATCCAACGTTGAGTTTCTAGTGTACAAAACCATCTTTCAAACTTTAATTTTTGAAACCTTAACACTGGTAACCTAGGCTGATGTCATAGTTGACACAGCACCCTTTTGACTAATAATAAGCAATTAAATGATGACATCAAGCATTTACTAAACCAATTGTTGATTGGATATACTGTAGGCCTGGTCATTTTGGTAGATATTGATGAATTGGTGATCTTTCATAGGCTAATTAGCAGAACGTTGACTTCATCTTATCTATTACATTGCTTATTTGAATGAAATCAGATAGTTAAGAAGTACTAACCCTTTGAGTTATAGCCTGCAAATATACATATTGTGTTGTTATTATCTTGTTCCGGGCAGGTGCTTTCAACAGGGACTTCACTTCTTCATTGCTGGACTATCTGATACTGGTGGTAACCTGCGAGGAGGGAAATCTTAACACTTGACCTTGTATACATTCCCTCTTCAAACCCCAGGTTACCGGGGACATCTCCTCTGGGCTAACCTCCCTAAATAGAAAGAACCTCCCCATAGAGGTGACATTGGGTGGGGAAGGTTCCTGTTACGCCAATTTGTCCTCTATCCTATAGCCTATGACCTAAAATACAAACTGTGCGATAACATTTTGGCGTCGTTGCCAGGGAACACTGAGTCAATATTCCTCAACAACAAATCCTTTGGTAAGCCTTGCCTCAAAGACCTTTCTCTTACAAGCTTACCTGGCAAATCCACTAAGACTTTATTCCCCTATTCTTTGATAGTTTCAGGAAAACTATGTGGCGACTCCACAAACCAAAAGAAGATTCAATAATCCTCCTTTAGCTTTCAGAAGGAAGCCTTCTGCAAATTCACCTGTTGTCAAGTCACTTTTTGGAAAGAGACTTCCTTTAAACATGTCTACTTCTCAAACCAGTACTACAAACCCAGTCAACAATCAGAGACAATGGTCATCTACTTTGTTCAAGCCATTAGACATGTCATCCATACCTGGCTACCCTAGGCAAATG
>JASDQU010374253.1:31469-57117 GCA_032191745.1 Picea mariana | reverse complement strand
GATGTTGTACAAGCTGAGGAACATGATAAAGCAAATGAGGATCTCATGGAAGAAGATGATGGGATAAATCAAGTTAATGATCCCATGGAAGAAGATGATGGGACAAATCGAGTTAATGATCCCATGGAAGAAGATGATGGGGAAAATCAAATGATCCAATATTTGTTTACTCAGTCGGATGAGGATGGGGACAGTGATGGTATTTATGATGAACCTCTATTAGAAAAGGCAAAAAAATGACTTTATGAAGGCTCAAGAAAAAATATTTTCTCCAATATATCGTTGCTAGTGAACTTAAAGGTTATGAATAATTTGTCGAACACTTGTATGACAAATATCCTAAGGTATGTAATATGTTTCATCTCATATACATAAATGTTGACTTTTTTCTATTTTTTTTAGTGTTAATTAATGTGTAAAATAAGAATGCAATTTTTATGATTAATATTCTTTACATTAACTAGTTATTTGTTATGTTGTAGATTGTTAGGTGAATTTTTGTTACCATCCTCAAATATTTTAGCTCGCACATATCAAGATTTTCATGCCATTATGAAAGACATTGGAATGGATTATCAAACTATAGATGCATGTCCTAATGATCATATTATATATTATGGACAACATGCTTCGAAAACAGAATGCCCGCAATGTCTTATCACTAGATATTGAACCGATCAAGTAACAAAAAGGGTGCCTCAAAAGGTTCTTCGTGATGTTCCCATAATTCCATGTTTGCAACGATTATTCAGGTGTGAAAGCATAGCACAGTTTATGGATTACCATGCATGTAAAAAAATTGGATATGGTGTTATTTGAATGCCTGTCGATGGTTATGAATTTAGGGAAATTGAGGAAAAATGGGAAGATTTCAAAGATGAACCTCGTATTGTAAGGATTTCATTGGCAGTTGACGGTGTTAATCCATTCTGAGATCTTAGGTGTATTTACTCACTTTGGCCTATTTTCATTATCAACAATAAAATTCCTCCTTGGATGTCAATAAAGAGGGAGCACATAATATTGACAATGATTGTTCCAAGTATTTGCTTACATTAATTTTTTGAATGTAGCATTTTTATTTGTTTCATTTTTTGCATAATATCTTTTGTTTATTTATTTACTTATATATACATATCATGGTTATAGTAATTATGTGTAATTTCAAACAATTAGGTAAGTACCAACTTAAAGATATGAATGTATATATTGATCCTCTTATTAACAAGATACTAAAGTTATGGGATGGCATCACTATGTATGACATCTGTAAACCAATCGGGGAGAAGAAATTTAAATTATGTGGAATACTTTTATGAACAATTCACGATGCCCCGGCACTAACACATTTTTGTGGTATGTAGCATTCTATTGATATTTAATACTATATAATTTTTTAAAGATATCATGATGCATGTTTAATTTTTAAATAATCTCATCGTATAATTGACATTAATCCATCTGTTGTGGGTCTTCAAATAAAGGATAACTTTGCATGTCCAGTTTTTGGTCCTAAGATGAAGTATCGTCATTCAAAAAATTTAGAAAAGGTGGTGTTTGATGAGTATAGGCACCTCCTCCCTAACAACCATAGGTATCGTACTACTGAAAAAACATCTTTTCAATGGGAAAGAAGAGACTAGTTTAAAACCACAAAGAATGACACCTCACCTATGGAGGTTGGAATATAATAGAAATCATCAAGGTACACAATTTATTTATGTATCGTATATGTAATGTTTTGAATTTTTAGTTTAATCATTGAATTTATTTTACCGTATTTGACAATTATTGTTGTCATTTCTTTTATGCTTCATGAAGGCCGCCATCATGAAGGTATTAATAATGGGATTCCACGAGGAATGAAATGTTATCCCACTCAATGCATGAGTTTTCCCTACTATGAGGAGCTAAAAATAGCCCATTTGTTTGATACAATTCATATCGGGAAGAATGTGACAGAAACGTTATGGCGAATCATAGATGGTAGGAGGGATAAAGAAAAAAATTGTCAAAATTTGTACTAACATTCAGAAATCCAATCATGCAATGTGAAGTGTGATCTGATCAAATATAGATGGAGACTGAAATAACCTTCCATGGTTATTAATAGAGAAATAAAGAAATGGTGTAAAAGAGGTCATTAAAAGAATTAAATTTCCCACGGGTTTTGCTTCAAACATAAATATTATCATAACAAAGAAAGGTGAATTTGGTGGGGTAAAAACACATGATTGGCGTACCTTCATTAGGGTAATAATTTTGGTATACATATTTATATATTGGCCTTATACATATTTTAAGTTTTTTATTTTATTTTTTTCTACTTTGGTCGAAACAAATAACGATTCATTTTTTTCGTTATAGTATGCTCTACCGCTATCTCTCCCAAATGACTTTGACAACAACATCAAATAATTTATATATGATCTTGGCAAATACATGAGGTAAGTAGTTGTGATTTATATGCAAAATGTTCTTTCAATTTTTTGAGTTACTTAATGACATGTGTTTTACTTGTAATGTAATATATTATGTTATGTTATGTTGAAACATGTTATTGTCTTGTGTCATGATCTCATGTAGATGGTTGTCATTGAAAAAAATCCATGAAGATGATATAAAGTATTGGAAGAGAGAAATTCCTCGGCTAATGTGTGAAATGAAAAAGTATATACCTCCAACATGTTTCAATGCACAAGAACACTACCTCATACACCAAGTTGAGGAGATTGAAATTTGTGGACCTATACACACAAGGTCAATGTGGATGGTGGAGAGGCACTTGAAATCATTGAAGGCTTTGGTTAGACAAAGAGCACGTCCTGAGGGTTCTATGGTGGAGGGATATATGGTATATCAATCCATGGTGTATATTAGTTAGTATCTTCCTAAATTATTAGTTCCAACTATGCATGTAGTGGATTGCATTTGGGATGTGAACTCCATCAAAAAAATTGAAGATCAGGAGCACCTATTGGGGAAAGGTAGAATGGAAAAAATGAGAGGTAATATATTGATAATTGTGGAGATTTATATTAATACATATAAATTTTCATTTTTTGTCTATATGATCATACTCATTAATATATTAATATCTATTGTTTCATAAATTATTAATATTTACCATGGACGTTATAACTAATATTTAATATTGGTGAATTATTTTTTTTTAATTAGTTGCTCAAGATTGGGATGCACTGCATTTATACATTGCAAACAATCTTGAATGGATGAATGTATGGATTGAAAGATGTGAACAACATCATGGTGGTAGTTTATCATGGAAATGATTGTCTGAATTGGTTAGAGAAGCTTGTTGTATCAAAGATGCCAATGTTACGCAAAGGGAAATCGATTTAGCATATGGTTTGAAAGATGGACAGGAAAGAAAATTCACCCATTTTATTCAGTTATTTTATATTATATTAATGTGACTACATGTGTACTTATATCTTCTTCATATACTTTCCAAGTTATATAAATATGTTAATTTATTAATTAACAATGCATATTTTACATATATGGTATATTGCAGTTGAAACACCACAAGGCTATGTAGTGCAATGGTCATAAATTTTGCATCAAACATTTGAATGAAACCAGTAAAAATTTTGATAGTGGGATAACTATAGTATTATAGGTCACTAATGTTTCCTCTGGGAGTGACAGACATCCTCAAGAATCTGAAAATAGATATTATGGGTATTTGAATGACATACTTGAGTGTGACTTTAATTCCTTCAAATTAGTTATGTTCGATGTCAAATGGTATAGGTTACGAATGCATGAACGTGATGAGGAAAGAACTTTTATTCAGCATGCCAACGGAGTTCCGATGATTAAAAAAATGGTGTTTGAAAGAGGACATGATCGCTATGTTTTTCCAAGCCAATGTGAATGGGCCAGTTAAGTATACTCATGTACAGGAAGAAGATGATTCTCCAAATCAGATAGAGTCGGAAGATCATGCAAGGTCGACAAATGAAGAAGACGAAGAAGATCATGATCCAGGAGTAGGAGACCATGCAGTTCTTGATGATGATGTCGATGAAAATATTCTCGAAAATGACATTTATGACGCTGATGATATCATCAATCCTTTCAACATCGCTTATGAACCGGATGATGATATAGATGTCAAGTTTGAAGAAGAAGAAGATACATAATAAGGATGATTATACAGATGTTGAGTTGGATCAGGTACGTGACTATATATTTTAATTTGTATGAATTATTCTCTTAAAATAATTTACTTATGTCATGGGTTAATTACATGTCTTCAAGTTTTATGCGATGTTTTTATATCATGTGTTACATGTTGTTTAATTATTATGTGAAACCTAAAAATAGTCGTCAATATACTAAAGTACGTATTAAACTAAAAATATCATTTACAAACAAATAATTTCATTTACCTTCATTAATTTTTTGTTTTTGTAAGTTCTATGCATGAATATTACTAGGACGTTGCTTTCGATTATTTTCTATTATATAGATTGGGTATTGGGGAATTGAGAGTAATGTGAGGGGGAGGGGAGGGGCCATATGAGCTTCCACCTTCATGTGGTTGGCCTTGTTCAGTAGAGGATAAATTATTCTTGAAACCAAGAGAAGCTCATTCATTTTTATACCATCGTGATCGTAGATGTCATCATTGTTGTCATAGTATTGCATCAGCGAAGTTTCGATGAACGTGTTTGTCATTTCTATAGAATTTCTGCTGAAACTGCTTGAAAACATGGGAGTTTGGCCCATGAGTTGTGTGTAAATAAGAATGTGTGTTTCCAAACTCAAATATGACTCACACACCCACTGATATATATATCTGATCTCGACCTCATTTCGTTTGAACTTTTTGTTGTGATGAAAAATCCCTCTTTTTCGTTCATTGTTTAATCAACACCATAAAAATATGCCCTTGCAGTACTAGATGTGGGAACATGTGTACTGTCGAATGAATTTTAAAAGGAACAAGGAAAAGACATTATACTAGGAGTACTAGACATATCGATGACAACAGTGACATGTGAATGGGGCCAACGTTGAATTTTTTTCAAATTGTTTCTATATGCACTGAAATTTGACATGGATAGACTATTCACATGCCTTAACGATATGGGAGGAATTATGGACTCAAATTAATTGACTCACACACCGGCCACTTGTTTCCATCATCAATTCATCATGTAAACCATAAAACCTAATTTTCTTTCAAAGTACACAAATAGATTGACACAAGTTTTAAGTTTGGCGCATCATCCTTGTTATCCCCGTTTTATAGGGATAACTAGGATATCATGTCTCGAGGCACACAGATCCTAGACATGGAGTACCGAGAGCAGGATTGACCTGAGCATGGCCCTGGAGGGCCCATCCTTCTTTTTCTTCGCCAGATTTGTTCTGTCAGTAGCAGCAGCATCCATCACCATCGGCTTGGACTTGCATCAGAGAAGACTCTTGCTCCATGAGGTAATTGGTCCAAGTATCATGGTATGTGTCATGTTTGATCGTTATAACTTTCAGATATATGCGTCAGGTTCCTTACATTTCTGACAACTGCTTGGATCTTACACTAACCCACTTGACCATTGTTGGAGGGATTAATGGGGTGCCCTAGCAAGCTTGTATCCATGGGTTTTGGTTAGCCACCAAGGGGGATTTGAAGAGCCATCGTCCGCTCCCACCATATTATCATTTTACATCTCATCTCCCATACATCCATCCCATTCCCCTAGTCCAGGCATTAGTATGACCTATTTGATGGGTTACACTTTGTCCTGTGGGAAGAAGGGGCTAAAGGCCCAGGAGGTAAAAGCAGTTGGTAAAAGGTAAAAGCCATAGGAAATAAAACCTAGAGATGCCTCGCCCAGGGACCCCAGAGAAGGCAATAAAAGGCCTCTCGATAAGAAACAAAAGGGACCCAAAGAAAAATAATAAAACAAGACCTAACCAAGAGGATGGGAGGTCTCATCACAAGCTAGCCCATTATGTTCATAGGTATCTAGCAGTATGACATTGCCATTATCTGGTCACCACGCCAAGGCAATGACCCTTGGTTGAATGGCCAAGGGAAAGGGGGTCTCATCACGAGCCAGCCTTATCATTTCTTTAAAAATACTAGTGGGTAACACTGTCAGCTCTGGTCACCACGGCAAGGAAGTGTCCTCTGGTCAGATCTTGAAGCAAAAAATAAAGAAAAAGGTAATAAACAAAGAAAGAATAAAGGCAATAAAGGGGCNGGCTTGAATAATGTCCTTTGGAAACTTTCCTCTTCTTATGGATACTAGCCCAATAGGTTACCTTGTCTTTTCTTCAGCTTTGTATAGTAGATCACTGTAATATCTTTGAGCTATTAGATGATATGCTAGGGGTTTTATGCATGTATTTGATAAATTTAATGATGAAAAATGATTGACATTGCTATGATCTCGAGGATTGATGAGCCCATGGAGGGCGAAGTTTTTGATGTGTAGGACCATGCCCGATGGACAGGTATCAATGGACCGGTACACATGGGGAGATGATTAGCTCGGACCTCCATGGGGTTGAAGAGCCCATCAAATGGTTGTTGGGATGGCAGAGACAGGACATTGTTGTGATGAGCCTTTTCACATGAAGAAAGAAGGACGTTCCACCCAGGACACTTTGGCTGAGCCCGGCCTAGGGGGGATCACCCACTTCAGATGGAACGTTTTCCTTTTGATGGACAGGACGTCACCTAGGAGATCTGGACATCACCTTGAGCATATGGCAGTGTGATTGAGGTTACTGGCACGTGTGGCAGCTTGGAGGAGCCCTAAAAGGGCTAACGTTTGCCTTATGGATGTTGGATATGCCCAAAAAGGGCCAGTGTCTCCCTCAGAAGGGCTTGACATCCCACCTTTTGCTCATTTTATGTCATTTATGTAGCAATTAATGTAAAAAAAAATAGTGTAAATTTTGTAGTCAGCCTTGTCGGCTGTTTTAATGACCTATTTTGTAATTTAAAGGTCATGGATTGATATATATTGAGGATGTTTTTCCCTCATTTGAACATAACACAACTCACTCTCTTGTGAGATCTCAATACTTGCGCCCTAGTTTGGCATTTTTGGTGTTTTAAAGTGAGGCGCTACACTTGGAGGAGGATTTATCTTGGCATTTATGGCATTTCTCTCATGGAAGGTTTACAACTAGGGTATGCATGTGCTTTTCTTCATAATATGTAAGTCTTTTTTCCTGCAAAACTTATTGATTGAATAGTTGTAGGTTAGTATTCTTGCATTTGCTTATAAATTGCTGATTTTAAAACCCTAGGTAGCAAGCACACAAGTAGGTCATTGCTATATGTCCCCATGTTGAGAAAACGTTTTCAGCCATTGAAAGAAGAAGATATAGCCCAACCGTTGCTACACTTTTCATTCTTTTTTCTAAGCTAGCATTGAAGTTATAGGTTGAAAAGAGGAGACGTCCTAGGCCTAGTTGAACTACACCTAGGGTTTCACCTTCTAGGGTGCAAAGGCCTTCCCTTTGCAACACCTTTTACCTTAAATTTATACTTTGAAGCTGGTCGTTTTGCCAAGTGTATTTAGAGAAGGAGGAAAGAGCATGGGGCCTTGCTTAAGAAACACCGGAGTGAGCCTCTTTCCCCTAGGGTATTGATTCTAGGGCCCTGCCATTGCAGCACCATAGAACCCCTTCCAGTCTCTAATTTTTAATCCTCCCGAGACTTTGTGCCCTTGCTTTTGACTCCATTTACCCTAAGGCACTGGTAATATCTCCAACGTTGAGTTTCTAGTGTACAAAACCATCTTTCAAACTTTAATTTTTGAAACCCTAACTAACCCTAACACTGCTAACCTAGGTTGACGTCATAGTTGACGCAGCACCCTTTTGACTAATAATAATCATTTAAATGATGACATCAAGCATTTACTGAACCAATTGTTGATTGGATATACTGTAGGCTTGGTCATTTTTGTAGATATTGATGAATTGGTGATCTTTCATAGGCTAATTAGCATAACGTTGACTTTATCTTATCTATTACATTGCTTATTTGAATGAAATCAAATAGTTAAGAAGTACTAACCCTTTGAGTTATAGCCTACAAATATACATATTGTTTTGTTATTATCTTGTTCCGGGCAGGTGTTTTCAGCAGGGACTTCACTTCTTTATTGTCGTACTATCTGATACTGGTGGTAACCTGCGAGGAGGGAAATATTAACACTTGACCTTGTATCCATTGCCTCTTCAAACCCCAGGTTACCAGGGACATCTCCCTTGGGCTAACCTCCTTAAACAGAAAGAACCTCCCCATCTAGGTGACATTGGGTGGGGAAGGTTCGTGTTACGCTAGTTTGTCCTCTATCCTATAGCCTATGACCTAAAATACAAAAATCACGATAACATTTTGGCGCCGTAGTTGGGGAACACTGAGTCAATCTTCCTCAATGACAAATCCTTAGGTAAGCCTTGACTCAAATACCTTTCTCTTACAAGCTTACATGGCGCCTCCACTAAGACTTTATTCCCCTATTCTTTGATAGTTTCAGGAAAACTATCTGGTGACTCCACAAACCAAAACAAGATTGAAAAATCCTCCTTTAGCTTTCAGAAGGAAGCTTCTTGCAAATTCACCTGTTGTCAAGTCACTTTTGGAAAGAGACTTCCTTTAAACATGTCTACTTCTCAGACCTGTACTAAAAACCCAATGAACAATTAGAGACAATGGTCATCTACTTTGTTCAAGCCATTAGACATGTCAGCCATACCTAGCTACCCTAGGCAAATGCCACCCAAATATGGGAAGTGGTTGCCTAAATTTACCAGCACTGATGCTACTAGTGCCTAAGAGCATATGAGTAACTTCTGGGCATTTTTTCACCTTCACTTCATTAGTGATGATGCTGAGGACTTGGTCATCAAGTTATTCTCTGCTACCCTTTATGATGCTCCAAGACATTGGTATCTTGGCCTGCCTGATGGAAGCATCAAAACCATGGATAGACTTGAGCAAATCTTCCTTAGAAGGTGGAGTATCAAAGAAGACCTGAACATGCTGCTCACCCGACTAAATAGCCTTGCCAAGCATGAGAATGAATCCATTCAGGAATTTCATACTAGGTTCGAAGCATTACTCCAACGAATTCCCCCAAGCCACCATCCGAAAGATGATTATCTTGTTCACATTTATACTAGATCTTTCAGTGGCCAATTAGGGTATCTTCTTAGAGACAAAGACCCTCAATCCATTCAAGAAGCCCAAGATCTCGCAACCAGGATTGAAGGAAATCTCCTTTCATCCAAGATTGAGCCCTTTGCTAACCCTAGGGGGAGAATAGACGCCAAGCAGAAAGTGGTACACAATACTGAGCCTACTTCGGATCTCTGCACCAGTATCAGTAAGCTACAAGCTTCAGTGGATAGCATCATGAAGAATCAAGAATAAATGATGAACTGGATCATTAGACTTGAAAAGTCTCAGACCCAGGCACCTAGACCTCCATTTAAAGGGCCATTCCAGAAAGGGAACCAAACCTACAAGCCGAAGAATGAAAATGAAGTCCCAAATACTCTGGCCCCTACAAATGTTGTTGATGAAAATCCCTGGTGTCTGGAATGCAGCGAAGCACATTGGGAGAATGAGTGTCCTTATAACGCCAGCCAGCAACAAGTCAACAATCTTGACTTCTTTTCAAGCTTTCCTCAAATAAATATAACTGATATAGAACATCAACAAGCCCTAAAGGAAGCAGCTAGAGCAGCACGACTAGAAATAATTAACAACTTGGACCAGGAGTCACGAGAAAAGCTTAAAAAGCAAGAAGTCCAAGTATACCAGAGAAAGAATCCAAAACAACCTGCCACTGATCAGCCAAAATCTCCTGAGGTTCTTCCTCCCAAGACATCCAAAGATGATAAGATTGCTCTTGATTTTTATTTTGAAGGAGCTTTGTCGAAGATGCATGTGAACGTTCCCTTAAAAGAAGCAGTTAAGATCCCTTCTATTAAAGAACGCTTTAATGCCTTCTTTTCGGGAACGGCTGAGCCTATGAACACCCTAATTATGCTGCAAGCTGACCATTTCAGGATCCAGTATGGTGAGAATCCACCTTTATTCATGACTCTTATGATGAAAAATAAATACCTTAACAATTGCATGCTGGATACAGGTGCTAGTGAAAACATGATGTCTCTTAAATTCATGCAGCAAATGGGCCTAAAGGTAACCAGGCCTTACAGAAATGTGTGTGGATTTGAATCCAAAGCAATACCCACACATGGTGTAGTACAAAATGTTGAAGTGCAGTTGAAAGAATTCCCTGAGAAGACCGTTCACATAGATATTATAGTTTTCGATGTCCCAGATGTGTGGGGAATGTTGTTGTCTAGGAAGTTTGGTGCGATGATAGGCGGGTCCCTTGAGATGGATCTCACCTTTTTGCGGTTGCCTTTGAAAGATGGAACAACTGGACATTTACTCAATGTGCCTATAACTGGAAACCATGTACAAGATGTCGTTCCTTCTGTAAATGAACCGTAGGAAGATGTGATACAAACTCTTCAAGAATATTCTCCTGAAGATATGCCATTTGCTACAGAAGAAGACTTTGACCAAATTGAGTGGCCCAAGAAAGAGGAATATCAGCAACTCCTAGATCAATTTCAGAACAAAGAGGTAGGGACAGTGAAGATACTAAAAAGACAAAAGGATGAAGAAGACGTGCACATCCATCCATCCCAACAAGAATTCTTTACACCAGAAGCCCACCCACCTCCCTAAGTACAGTACACCAGGGTTGTTCAAGGAACAACCAAACACAAGATCTGAAAATACAAGGAGGGGGAGTTGGTATGGATGTGGGATACTCATAAAGGAGAGCCAACTAATGTAAAAGGAAGTACACAATCATGGCTCAGACCTTTCAAGGTCGAGATGGAATCAGTGGAGAACTCATACTACTTGTCCACCTTGGAAAGAAGAAGTTGCCCATTACCCATCAGCGGATGCCTCCTCAAACCCCACCAAGGTGGTGGGACATGACTGTACAGGTAAGTATGAGTAGGTAGTCATTTTCCGTGTATTATACCATCTGCATTTCATGTTTGTTTCCTCATATGCATTTTGATTTCTTTATTTCATACGTATACATGTTATATTTTGTGGGGTGGCAATACCACCCCACCCATGTTACTGATGCATCTTTTCAAGTGTGAGCAGGTCTGCAAGTTTATGCCAGAGATGCTGAGGTTATCATGTGCTCTACGGTGAGCACGTCCCTGAATTGGAGCCAGATGTTATCCCCGTTTTCTAGGGATAACTAGGAGATCATGTCTCAAGGCCCGCAGGTCTTAGACATGGAGTACCGAGAGAAGGATTGACCTGAGCATGGCCCTGCAGGGCCCATCCTTCTTTTTCTTTGCCAGATTTGTCCTGTTAGCAGCAGCAACATCCATCACCATCGTCTTGGACTTGCATCAGAGAAGACTCTTGCTCCATGAGTTAATTGCTCCAGGTATCAAGCTATGTGTCATGTTTGATCGTTATAACCTTCAGATATATGCGTCAGGTTCCTTACATTTCTGACAACTTCTTGGATCTTACACTAACCCACTTGACCATTGTTGGAGGGATTAATGGGGTGCCCTAGCAAGCTTGTATCCATGGGTTTTGGTTAGCCTCCAAGGGGGATTTGAAAAGCCATCGTTCGCTCCCACCTTAATATCATTTTACATCTCATCTCCCATACATCCATCCCATTCCCCTAGTCCGGGCATTGGGATGACCTATTTGATGGGTTACACTTTGTCCTGTGGGAAGAAGGGGCTAAAGTCATAGGAGGTAAAAGCAGCTGGTAAAAAGTAAAATCCATAGGAAATAAAACTTAGAGATGCCTCGCCCAGGGATCCCCGAGAAAGCAATAAAAGGCCTCTCGATAAGAAACAAAAGGGACCCAAAGAAAAATAATAAAACAAGACCTAACCAAGAGGATGGGAGGTCTCATCACGAGCCATCCCATTATGTTCATAGGTATATAGTAGTATGATGTTGCCATTATATGGTCACCACGCCAGGGCAATGACCCTTGGTTGCATGGCCAAGGGAAAGGGGGTTTCATCACGAGCCCGCCTTATCATTTCTTTGAAAATACTAGTGGGTAACACTGTCAGCTCTGGTCACCACGCTAAGGCAGTGTCCTCTGGTCAGATCTTGAAGCAAAAAAGAAATAAAAAGGTAATAAACAAAGAAAGAATAAAGGCAATAAAGGGGCTTGGAAAAAACTAGATCCATGACAGGTACAGCTCGCCTCCTACAAAGGCACCCACAGACAATACCTACCCCTGGTCTTCACTATGACTGGACATCCTTAGACCATACCACCTCATGCTACATGGCTTGAATAATGTCCTTTGGAAACTTACCTCTTCTTATGGATACTGGCCCAATAGGTTACCTTGTCTTTTCTTCAGCTTTGTATAGTAGATCAATGTAATATCTTTGAGCTATTAGAGGATATGCTAGGGGTTTTATGCATGTATTTGATAAATTTAATGATGAAAAATGATTGACATTGCTATGATCCCAAGGACTGATGAGCCCATGGAGGGCGAAGTTTTTGATGTGCAGGACCATGCCCGATGGACAGGTACCAGTGGACCCATACACATGGGGAGATGATTAGCTCAGACCTCCATGGGGCTGAAGAGAAAATCAGATGGTTGTTGGGATGGCAGAGACAGGACAGTGTTGTGATGATCCTTTGCACATGAAGAAAGAAGGACATTTCACCCAGGACACTTTGGCTGAGCCCAGCCTAGGGGGGATCACCCACTTCAGATGGAACATTTTCCTTTTGATGGACAGGATGTCACCCAGAAGATCTGGACGTCACCTTGATCATGTGGCAGTGTGATTGAGGTTATTGGCACGTGTGGCAACTTGGAGGAGCCCTAAAAGGGCTAACGTCTGACTTCTGGATGCTGGATATGCCCAAAAAGGGCCAACATCTCCCTCAGAAGGGCTTGACGTCCCACCTTTTGCTCATTTTATGTCATTTATCTAGCAATTAATGTAGAAAAAAACAGTGTAAATTTTGTAGTCAGCCTTGTCAGCTGTTTTAATGACCTATTTTGTAATTTAAAGGTCATGGATTGATATATATTGAGGATGTTTTTCCCTCATTTGAACATAACACAACTCACTCTATTGTGAGATCTCAATACTTGCACCCTAGTTTGGCATTTTTGGTGTTTTAAAGTGAGGCGCTACTCTTGGAGGCGGATTTCTCTTGGCATTTATGGCATTTCTCTCATGGAAGGTTTACAACTAGGGTTTGCATGTGCTTTTCTTCGTAATATGTAAGTATTTTTTCCTGCAAAAATTCTTGATTGAATGGTTGTAGGTTAGTATTATTGCATTTGATTATAAATTGTTGATTTTAAAACCCTAGGTAGCAAGCACACAAGTAGGTCATTGCTATATGTCCCCATGTTGAGAAAAAGTTTTCAGCCATTGAAAGAAGAAGATATAGCCTAGTCGTTGCTACACTTTTCTTTCTTTTTTCCGAGCTAGCGTTGAAGTTATAGGTTGAAAAGAGGAGATGTCCTAGACCTAGTTGAACTACACCTAGGGTTTCACCTTCTAGGGTGCAAAGGCCTTGCCTTTGCAACACCTTTTCCCTTAAATTTATACTTTGAAGCTGGTCGTTTTGCCAAGTGTATTTAGAGAAGGAGGAAAGAGAACGAGGCCTTGCTTAAGCAACACCAGAGTGAGCCTCTTTCCCCTAGGGTATTGATTCTAGGGCCCTTCCATTGCAGCACCATAGAACCCTACCTTCCAGTCTCTAAGTTTTAATCCTCCTGAGACTTTGTGCCCTTGATTTTGACTCCATTTACCCTAAGGCACTGGTAATATCTCCAACGTTGAGTTTCTAGTGTACAAAACCATCTTTCAAACTTTAATTTTTGAAACAATAACTAACCCTAACACTACTAACCTAGGCTGATGTCATAGTTGACGCAGCACCCTTTTGACTAATAATAAGCAATTAATGATGACGTCAAGCATTTACTGAACCAATTGTTGATTGGATATACTGTAGGCTTGGTAATTTTGGTAGATATTGAAGAATTGGTGATCTTTCATAGGCTAATTAGCAGAACATTGACTTCATCTTATCTATTACATTGCTTATTTGAATGAAATCAGATAATTAAGAAGTACTAACCCTTTGAGTTATAGCCTGCAAATATACATATTGTGTTGTTATTATCTTGTTTCGAGCAGGTGTTTTCAACAAGAACTTCACTTCTTTATTGTCGGACTATCTAATACTGGTGGTAACCTGCAAGGAGGGAAATATTAACACTTGACCTTGTATCCATTGCCTCTTCAAACCCCAGGTTACCGGAGATGTCTCCCCTGGGATAACCTCCCTAGACAGAAAGAACCTCCCCATCGAGGTGACATTGGGTGGGGAAGGTTCCTGTTACGCCAGTTTGTCCTCTATCCTATAGCCTATGACCTAAAATACAAACTGCGCGATAACATTTTGGCAATGTTGTCGGGGAACACTGAGTCCATCTTCCTCAACGAAAAATCCTTTGGTATGCCTTGCCTCAAATACCTTTCTCTTACAATCTTACTTGGCGACTCCACTAATACTTTATTCCCCTATTCGTTGATAGTTTCAGGAAAACTATCTGGCAACTCCACAAACCAAAAGAAGATTCAATAATCCTCCTTTAGCTTTCAGAAGGAAGCCTCTTGCAAATTCACCTGTTGTCAAGTCACTTTTTGGAAAGAGACTTCCTTTAAACATGTCTACTTCTCAGACCAGTGCTACAAACCTAGTCAACAATCAGAGACAATGGTCATCTACTTTGTTCAAGCCATTAGACATGTCAGCCATACCTGGCTACCCTAGGCAAATGCCACCCAAATATGAGAAGTGGTTGCCTAAATTTACCGGCACTGATGCTACTAGTGCTGAAGAGAATATGAGTAACTTCTGGGCATTTTTTCAGCTTCACCCCATTAGTGATGATGTTGAGGACTTGGTCATGAAGTTATTCTCTGCTACCCTTTATGATGCTGCAAGACGTTGGTATCTTGGCCTGCCTGATGGAAGCATCAAAACCATGGATAGACTTGAGCAAATCTTCCTCAGAAGGTGGAGTATCAAAGAAGACCTGAACATGTTGTTCACCCGACTAAATATCCTTGCCAAGCATGAGAATGAATCCATTCAGGAATTTCATACCAGGTTCGAATCATTACTCCAACGAATTCCCCCAAGCCACCATCTGAAAGATGATTATCTTGTTCACATTTATACTAGATCTTTCAGTGGCCAGTTAGGGTATCTTCTTAGAGACAAAGACCCTCAATCCATTCAAGAAGCCTAAGAGCTCGCAACTAGGATTGAAGGAAATCTCCTTTCATCCAAGATTGAGCCCTTTCCTAACCCTAGGGGGAGAATAGACGCCAACTAGAAAGTGGTACACAATACTAAGCCTACTTCGGATCTCTGTACCAATATCAGTAAGCTACAAGCTTCAGTGGATAGCATCATGAAGAATTAAGAAGAAATGATGAACCGGATCGTTAGACTTGAAAAGTCCCAGACCCAAGCACCTAGACCTCCATTTAAAGGGCCATTCCAGAAAGGGAACCAAACCTACAAGCCGAAGAATGAAAATGAAGTCCCAAATAATCTGGCCCCTACAAATGTTGTTGATGAAAATCCCTAGTGTCTGGAATGCAGTGAAGCACATTGGGAGAATGAGTGTCCTTATAACGCCATCCAGCAACAAGTCAACAATCTTGACTTCTTTTCAAGTTTTCCTCAAATTAATATAACTGATATAGAACATCAACAAGCCCTAAAGGAAGCAGCCAGAGCAACAAGACTATTAATAATTAACAACTTGGACCAGTACTCACGAGAAAAGCTTAAAAAGCAAGAAGTCCAAGTATACCAGAGAAAGAATCCAAAACAACCTGCCACTAATCAGCCAAAATCTCCTAAGGTTCTTCCTCCCAAGACATCCAAAGCTGATAAGATTTCCCTTGATTTTTATTTTGAAGGAGCTTTGTCGAAGATGCATGTGAACGTTCCCTTAAAAGAAGTAGTTAAGATCCCTTCTATTAAAGAACGCTTTAATTCCTTCTTTTCGGGAACGACTGAGCTTATGGACCCCCTGATTATGCTGCAAGATGACCATTTCAGGATCTAGTATGGTGAAAATCCACCTTTCTTCATGACTCTTATGATGAACAATAAATACCTTAACAATTGCATCCTGGATACAGGTGTTGGTGCAAACATGATGTCTCTTAAAGTCATGCAGCAAATGGGCCTAAAGGTAACCAGACCTTACAGAAATGTGTGTGGATTTGAATCCAAAGCAATACCCACCCATGGTGTAGTTGAAAATGTCGAAGTGCAGTTGAAAGAATTCCCCGAGAAGACCATTCACATAGATATTATAGTTGTCGACATCCCAGATGTGTGGGGAATGCTATTGTCTAGGAAGTTTGGTGCGATGATAGGCGGGTCCCTTGAGATGGATCTCACCTTTTTGCGGTTGCCTTTGAAAGATGGAACAGCCGGACGTTTACTCAATGTGTTGATAACTGGAAACCATGTACAAGATGTTGTTCCTTCTGTAAATGGAGCGTAGAAAGATGTGATACAAACTCTTCAAGAATATTCTCCAGAAGATATGCCATTTGCTACAGAAGAAGACTTTGACCAGATTGAGTGGCCCAAGAAAGAGGAATATCAGCAACTCCTAGATCAGTTTCAGAACAAAGAGGTAGGGACGGTGAAGATACTAAAAAGACAAAAGGATGAAGAAAATGTGCAAATCCATCCATCCCAACAGGATGTCTTTACACCAGAAGCCCACCCACCTCCCTAAGTACAGTACACCAGGGTTGTTCAAGGAACAA
Source organism: Picea mariana (assembly GCA_032191745.1). NCBI lineage: Eukaryota > Viridiplantae > Streptophyta > Pinopsida > Pinales > Pinaceae > Picea > Picea mariana. Next base: position 40,172 of record JASDQU010374253.1, on the reverse strand, counting down.
CCAAACACAAGATCCGAAAATACAAGGAGGGGGAGTTGGTATGGATGTGGGATACTTAGAAAGGAGAGCCAACTAATGTAAAAGGAAATACACAATCATGGCTCGAACCTTTCAAGGTCAGGATGGAATCAGTGGATAACTCATACTACTTGTCCACCTTGGAAGGAAGAAGGCGCCCATTACCCATCAACGAATGCCTCCTCAAACCCCACCAAGGTGGTGGGACATGACAGTACAGGTAAGTATGAGTAGGTAGGCATTTTCCGTGTATTATACCATCTGCATTTCATGTTTTTTTAATCATATGCATTTTGATTGCTTTATTTCATATGTATACATGTTATATTTTGCGGGGTGGCAATACCACCCCACCCGTGTTACTGATGCATCTTTTTGACAGTGAGCAGATCTGCAAGTTTATGCCAGAGATGCTAAGGTTCTCATGTGCTCTACGATGACCACATGTCCCCGAATTGGAGCCAGATGTTATCCCCTTTTTCTAGGGATAACTAGGAGATCATGTCTCGAGGCATGGAGTACCGAGAGCAGGATTGACCTAAGCATGGCCCTGGAGGGCCCATCCTTCTTTTTCTTCGCCATATTTATCCTGTCAGCAGCAGCAGCATCCATCACCATCGGCTTGGACTTGCATAAGAGAAGACTCTTGCTCCATGAGGTAATTGATCCAGGTATCATGGTATGTGTCATGTTTGACCATTATAACTTTCAGATATATGCGTCAGGTTCCTTACATTTCTGCATTTCTGACAACTGCTTGGATCTTACACTAACCCACTTGACCATCGTTGGAGGGATTAACGGGGTGCCCTAGCAAGCTTGTATCCATGGGTTTTGGTTAGCCACCAAGGGAGATTTGAAGAGCCATCGTCCGCTCCCACCATATTATCATTTTACATCGCATCTCCCATACATCCATCCCATTCCCCTAGTATGGGAATTAGAATGACCTATTTGATGGGTTACACTTTGTCCTGTGGGAAGAAGGGGCTAAAGGCCCAAGAGGTAAAAGTAGCTGGTAAAAGGTAAAATCCATAGGAAATAAAACCTAGAGATGCCTCGCTCAGGGATCCCCGAGAAGGCAATAAAAGGCCTCTCGATAAGAAACAAAAGGGACCCAAAGAAAAATAATAAAACAAGACCTAACCAAGAGGATGGGAGGTCTCATCACAAGCCAGCCCATTATGTTCACAGGTATCTAGCAGTATGACGTTGGCATTATCTGGTCACCACGCCAGGGCAATGACCCTTGGTTGCATGGCCAAGGGAAAGGGGGTCTCATCACAAGCCAGCCTTATCATTTCTGCTAAAATACTAGTGGGTAACACCGTCAACTCTAGTCAGCATGCCAAGGCAATGTCCTCTGGTCAGATCTTGAAGCAAAAAAGAAAGAAAAAGGTAATAAACAAAGAAAGAATAAAGGCAATAAAGGGGCTTGGAAAAAACTGCATCCATGACAGGTACATCTCGCCTCCTACAAAGGCACCCATGGACAATACCTACCCCTGGTATTCACTATGACTGGACATCCTTAGACCATACCACCTCATGCTACATGGCTTGAATAATGTCCTTTGGAAACTTTCCTCTTCTTATGGATACTGGCCCAATAGGTTACCTTGTCTTTTCTTCAGCTTTGTATAGTAGATCAGTGTAATATCTTTGAGCTAATAGAGGATATGCTAGGGGTTTTATGCATGTATTTGATAAATTTAATGATGAAAAATGATTGAGATTGCTATGATCCTGAGGACTGATGAGCCCATGGAGGGCGAAGTTTTTGATGTGCAAGACCATGCTTGATGGAAAGGTACCAGTGGACCGGTACACATGGGGAGATGATTATCTCGGACCTCCATGGGGTTGAAGAGCCCATCAGATGGTTGTTGGGATGGCAGAGACAGGACAGTGTTGTGATGAGCCTTTACACATGAAGAAAGAAAGACGTTCCACCCAGGACAATTTGGATGAGCCCGGTCTAGGGGGGATCACCCTCTTCAGATGGAACATTTTCCTTTTGATGGACAGGACATCACCCAGGAGATCTAGACGTCACCTTGAGCGTGCGGCAGTGTGATTGAGGTTACTGGCACGTGTGGCAGCTTGGAGGAGCCCTAAAAGGGCTAATGTCTGACTTTTGGATGCTGGATATGCCCAAAAAGGGCCAACGTCTCTCTCAAAAGGGCTTGACGTCCCACCTTTTGCTCATTTTATGTCATTTATCTAGCAATTAATGTAAAAAAAACAGTGTAAATTTTGTAGTCATCCTTGTCGACTGTTTTGATGACCTATTTTGTAATTTAAAGGTCATGGATTGATATATATATTGAGGATGTTTTTCCCTCATTTGAACATAACACAACTCACTCTATTGTGAGATCTCAATACTTGCGCCCTAGTTTGGCATTTTTGGTGTTTTAAAGTGAGGCGCTACTCTTGGAGGAGGATTTCTCTTGGAATTTATGGCATTTCTCTCATGGAAGGTTTACAACTAGGGTTTGCATGTGCTTTTCTTCATAATATGTAAGTCTATTTTCCTGCAAAACTTCTTGATTGAATGGTTGTAGATTAGTATTCTTGCATTTGCTTATAAATTGTTGATTTTAAAACCCTAGGTAGCAAGCACACAAGTAGGTCATTGCTATATGTCCCCATGTTGAGAAAAAAAATTCAGCCATTGAAAGAAGAAGATATAGCCTAGCCATTGCTACACTTTTCATTCTTTTTTCTGAGCTAGCATTGAAGTTATAGGTTGAAAAGAGGAGACGTCCTAGGCCTAGTTGGACTACACCTAGGGTTTCACCTTCTAGGGTGCAAAGGCCTTGCCTTTGCAACACCTTTTCCCTTAAATTTATACTTTGAAGCTGGCCGTTTTGCCAAGTGTATTTAGAGAAGGAGGAAAGAGCATGGGGCCTTGCTTAAGCAACACCGGAGTGAGCCTCTTTCCCCTAGGGTATTGATTCTAGGACCATGCCATTGCAGCACCATAGAACCCTACCTTCCAGTCTCTAAGTTTTAATCCTCCCGAGACTTTGTGCCCTTGCTTTTGACTCCATTTACCCTAAGGCACTAGTAATATCTCCAACGTTGAGTTTCTAGTGTACAAAACCATCTTTCAAAATTTACATTTTGAAACCCTAACTAACCCTAACACTGCTAACCTAGGCTGACGTCATAGTTGACGCAGCACCCTTTTGACTAATAATAAGCAATTAAATGATGACGTCAAGCATTTACTGAACCAATTGTTGATTGGATATACTGTAGGCTTGGTCATTTTGGTAGATATTGATGAATTGGTGATCTTTCATAATCTAAGTAGCAGAACGTTGACTTCATCTTATCTATTACAGTGCTTATTTGAATGAAATCAGATAGTTAAGAAGTACAAACCCTTTGAGTTATAGCCTGCAAATATACATATTGTGTTGTTATTATCTTGTTCCGAGCAGGTGTTTTCAACAAGGAATTCACTTCTTTATTGCCGGAATATCTGATACTTGTGGTCACCTGCGAGGAGGGAAATATTAACACTTGACCTTGTATCCATTGCCTCTTCAAACCCCAGGTTACCAGGGACGTCTCCCCTGGGCTAACCTCCCTAAACAGAAAGAACCTCCCCATTGAGGTGACATTGGGTGGGGAAGGTTCCTGTTACGCCAGTTTGTCCTCTATCCTATAGCCTATGACCTAAAATACAAACTGCGCGATAAAAATCCTTTCTTCATTTTTCTTTCAGGTTCTACATTGTATATACAATGTTGTATGTGTGTCATAGTTGTGATGAAAAAACCCTATTTTTCGTTCATTTTTTAATCAACCCCATAAAAATATTCCCTTGTAGTACTAGATGCGGGAAGATGTGTATTGTCGAACGAATTTTAAAAGGAACAACAAAAATACATTGTACTAGGAGTACTATACATATGGTCGGCAACAGTGACATGTGAATGGAGACAGCGTTGAAATTTTTTCAAATTGTTTCTGTATGCACTCAAATTTGACATGGATAGACTATTGGCATGCCTTAACGATATGGGATGGTTTTTGGACTCAAACTAATTGAGTCACACACCGGCCACTTGTTTCCATCATCAATTCATCATGTAAACCATAAACCCTATTTTTCTTTCAAAGTACACAAATAGCTTGACACATGTTTTAATTTTGGCGCATCAGCCTTTCTTCATTGTTCTTTAAGGTTCTACATTGTATATACAATGTTATATGTGTGTCATATTTGTGATGAAAAAACCCTCTTTTTCATTCATTGTTTAATAAACACCATAAAAATATGCCCTTGTAGTAGTAGATGCGGGAACGTGTGTACTGTCGAACGAATTTTAAAAGGCACAACGAAAACACATGAAATTACTAGGAGTATTAGACATATGGAAGACAACAGTGACATGTGAATGGGGTCAACGTTGAAATTTTTTCAAATTGTTTCTGTATGCACTGAAATTTGACATGGATAGACTATTTGCATGCTCTTAGGAATGCACACGCATTCTTAAGAATGTGCACACGTTCTTACGAACATGCATGTGTTCCTACTAATGAACCAACATGGAAATATAAGTCGAGGTTCAGGCTTCTCCAAACCTATAGAATCATGAATGCGTGTGTGTTTCTATTGATACCCTTGCCACTTTTTCGTCCACCAACTTTGTGCACACACCCAACAATGTTGAATAACACAAACATACATAATAATAATAAAGGTATTTTTACTCTAGAAACCCATTTTAGAAAAACCAACAAGAAATGGTGTCTTTATTTGGCTCTTGTTATGCTAAAGAATTATTATAGATGGGAACTTTACACTTTCTAATTAATATTTGTGTAATTCTACCTCTAGGTCATGTCTTGTAGATTATTATTTTAGCTTAAAGACAAACTTTGTTCTATGTGGATAGATTCAAAATCATCTTTGTCCTTTTTTTCTAGGAACATATTTCCGCCTCAACATCGTTAGTCATTTTATTGTTGTAGCCTTAACTTCCCAAGCTTTAAAATTCCATCTCTCCAACAAAACTTAGCAATCTCGTACTATCCATGTCCTAAAATACCTCTTTATTACCTCCTATTGAAAATGAAACTTGTCAACTTCATATGCTTCCCAACAAGAGGGCATAAATAGACCTTTCTATGTTGAAATGGCAAGCCATCAATTTCTATCCCGGTTGTCATAATCTAGGTATGAGTTAAATGAAATGTAGCTAACATGCAATGCAACATACAATATGAAATGTATCCAAATAAATCATGGCCATGAGTAGTAATAAGAGTTGGTCATACAATAGATATAACATGAATAATAGTCCACCACTATTATAAGAAGTATCCCAAAATATGAACCTCCCAACACCCTTATAGAGTGAAAACAATCCAATTGCTAAGAACACTTCCCTAACATAAAACTAGAAAGTTGAAATGAAATATGATTAGTCACATTACACAAGAGGGGAGAGTCTACTCCTAATGTATATGAATAATCAGAGGTTTTGGGAAACCAAGAATAGTTCACGAGTAACTGAGAAGCTCCCTTTTTCATATAATATGTTAGCAAACATAGGATAAGAAATAATAAACACTTTTCCAAGAGAATAGTACACAAGCTACAAAGCTCATGCCCACAAGCACCAAGAGAAATCAGAAAAAAGAAAATAGTCTACAACCAAACACATCTCTATAAGAGTATAAACACTAGCTAACAATGATTTGTTTATTCAACATACTAAGATAACTTTAAATGCCAAAAAGTGACTATTTGCTTGAAGGAAATAGCTAATTTTATGAGTTTATTCACGGTTGTTGGCCTTCCAACTCCTATGACTCTTTCTCTACCTTAAGTGACTCTTCAACTATGTTGGGCTCTCAAGCATTTACAAGATTTATTTTTATCCTCATCTTGACTATTCAACCTTATTGTGAGGATAATATCCAATTAAAATACTTGAAAATCACATATTTTTCTCACTCAAGATAAGGGTTTATCTATGAACAACATTTGACTCATTGACACACATGTTGAGAACGAATATTATAACTTGAATAACTCCATTTTTCTCACTTGTGCATACATGTCTTCTTGTTCATGACGAGCACTTCTATGACTCTTTCTCTACCTTAAGTGACTCTTCAACCATGTTGGGCTCTCAAGCATTTACAAGATTTTATTGACTATTCAACCTTATTGATTTTATTGACTATTCAACCTTATTGTGAGGATAATATTCAATTAAAATACTTGAAAATCACATATTTTTCTCACTCAAGGTAAGGGTTTATCTATGAACAACATTTGACTCATTGACACACATGTTGGGAACGAATATTATAACTTGAATAACTCCATTTTCTCACTTGTGCATACATTTCTTCTTGTTCATGATGAGCACTTCTATGATGCTTTGGCTATGTGCTTGTAGAGTATCATATATAAAAATTGGATCTCTTCCTTATGATTCTTAATGATGGAAATCGCAATAGCATCCCCATCTCTTTGCTTCATTATTGGGAATCCCCTAGATTCATATTCATCTTTATTAATCACGCATTTCCAACACTTTGACATTGATTACTTCTCATTTACGTTGAGTTAGGGGCTACATAATTTCTTGCATCCGTACTTGGTTGGAAACAAATATTTATCACCCTTATTACTTCTTCCTACTCCAACAGAGGCTAAATTGAACATTCGTTTCTTCCTCACATTTGGCAGAGTCCTTCGCATCCTTGGCAGAGTCCTGAATATTTTTCCTTGTTTGATCCATTGCACATGAAATCTTTGAAAGTTGAAGATAGTAACATAAATCACTAATATGAACACAATGCTTTAATTTTAACACTACATATTCATTAACTAAAGAGAAAAAACATGCAAAACTAAAATTGGTGGACAAGCACAGAGGGGAATTAAGCCTGTAGTCTTATTTAATGAATCCTATTTTGACACATATCGACTTTCTGTATTTGTGAGTTGATTCCTTTAGATTCCATGGTTACAAGAACTCCATTAATTTTATTAAGATCATTAGCATCTCTTAAGAACAAAACTGCAAATCCTTGGGTAGAACTTATACGATTCATCCTTTGGTTTATGCCAACATGGAGAAACCAAATTAGTCAACCTTGGATCACTTATGTTATAAGGTGGTTATGATGTTGGTTTCTAATAGAGTAATTACTCCACTTTCAATTATACATTTAAAGTGATATTAACATCTTTATTGTTTTTTTTTAATGGTCCATTGGAAACACTTTTTGGAAAATTAGCTATGCCTTCCTCTTCTAACCATAATTATATTGATTCCATTAAAATATGCACCCCATGTGAAGTGCCCATTCAACCCTATAATTTGTAGAGGCTTTAAAACTAAAAATCCATGTTGATCCTCATGTAAATCATAAGTATTTTGTATCCATTTTTGTATGAGATGCATTTCCCTTAATCACTTTCACTTCAACATTGATCTTACTCAATAGAAATAGATGATATCCTTTGGTTTTCTAGTTGCAAAGCAATGTAATATGCCCAAAACTATTAAAAATTTTATTCCTTGGCTTGTTGATAGAAAAGGTACTATTAGGAGAGGATTTTGCTATCAAAAACGATATCCATATGTTTGCATTAAAAATGAATTTCAAGTAGCTCAAAAGGAAAGGTTTGGGGAGCATTCTTAAACTTTAATCTGAAAAATAAATGGTTCTTCTTAAAATAAGTCCAGATGTGAAGTCTCTCCTCTATAGCATGACTTTAAAAGTTTATTTGTTCTATTCCTGTATTAACATACTAATTTGAGCTATTTGATTCTTGGAATCTTTTATATTTGAGAGGAAGGGTTGAGTTGATCAATTCTAGCTTACTTTGAATAAATATAATATTCTAAATGTGTTGAAGCTTGTGATACTTATCCAATAAATCTAAATGGAAAACATTTACATTCCATTCAAGTTATTCTTGAATGGTTATGCCAACTGCCAAACACTTTGGGAATTCATATTCATGCTTGCACACACTTCTCGTGTTTGGGAAATTCACCAAACACTTTGGCCTAAATTCATATTCTTAATATCTCTTCACTTTCATTATTCACTACGCATGGATCATGGAAATGCATATTCTTAATCTCTCTCCACTTCCATTCTTCACTGGGCATGGAGCATGGATGAATGGCTACTCCTTTCATGAATTTAACTTTCACAAAACCTCAATTTCTTTCTCCTCCAATATCACTTCCCTCCTAAACTCCCCAACTTATAATCTTGCAAATGAGAAATTATCTATCATAGTAATGGAAATACCTCCTTTTCCCTTCAAACATTCATAAACAATGAAAGTATTGAATAAATAAAGGGAGGGAAAGTGATAAGGTAATACCTCGAATTTAAAATCACAAACAAATCCAAAACTAACAATTGCAAAGAAAACTAGTTTAATGAACATTCTATGTTCATTAAACTAGACATTCTAGACATCTTGCCACGTAGTTGACTATATCGTGTTGGATGTCTATGATCCAGGTGGATATCGGGGGCCACCCACCTTTTCCAAATGGCTCAAAACAGTTTTCTGGCCATTTTGGCAATTTACTATTTTTAGCAGGTTTTCACTTCCGGGGCCATTTTGAGGGCCTAAATGAAGTTTTTTCGAGATCGAGTTTCTCAATGATAGTCAAA
>JASDQU010374253.1:12191-24199 GCA_032191745.1 Picea mariana | reverse complement strand
TGTTAAGGTGGTCTTTAGCAGATGTATTTCCTTCACCATCAAAGGTGAGTTTGGACAAGCGAGAGACTGTCTCATTGGGAACATCGGGTAATGAGAAGTTGAAAGCATGTTCCAACACAGGGATTTGGGGATCCATGGGGGAAATTGAATACATTTAAAATAAAGGCTCCTACAAGGCCAGCTTGTCAGTCGGCCCTCCTTCTAGCGCCATTTGTTGACGGGCGAAATCGATCGTCCGTCAACTGGAAGAGTGGAACCAGTCCGGGGTTGTCTAATAAGCCAAGTCATTTGGTATGAACCACCCTGACGGGTTTAGCGGCTCCGTTAGCCGATCTAAGGTCCTAAGAAAACAAAAAGAAAGAAAACTAATCTAACTAAAAATAAATAAAACTAACTAATAAACTAATCTAACTAAAACTAACTATTAAACAAACTAAACTAAAACTAATTATACAATCTACTAACTAATAATGTACTAACTTTAACTAATTAATTATCTAACTACTAACTGAAATATAACTTATTCACAAAATGTACAATATCTACAAGTTACATATTTGAATAAAACCTGGAAAAATCACTTATATTCTGCCCTAAGACGGAGAAGGATATTTTTTGTTGATTTTATAATTTTATGAACAGAAATAAAATAGAAAACTAAGTAAACTAAATCACTAATCTGAACTACAAATATATCTAACTAAAATACTAATAGTATACTAACAAATTAATGAAAATAAATTACAAACTGACCTGGAGAAATACTCCAGATTTGCCCTGTGTATGATGACTGTTTTAGCTGATCGGAGGGAGGAAACCCACACTGAAATATCCAAGAGCTTCTTGTAAACGATAGTTGCAGTGCTCTTCAACTATGATTACAGGACAAACAAGACATAAAAATCACAACAATCATATGATTTATAAATCTCCACAGTTAGATAAACCCGTATGCAAAGACTTATACGAAATAATTCAATTGATGAAGAAGAGAAATCTGTCATTCATTAACTGAATCAAGTAATTGCTGTGTTTTTAAATATTGAAAGAAATCAGACATGGATCATATTAATTAAATCACATCATTCTACAAAAGACTATGATAGCAAAAGTAGTCTATAATCAATTGCTAATGACATGCATAAACTTGAAACAAAAAAATTGATATTATGAAAGCGAAAGCTGTAGCAGAACATCAACTTCTGTCTCAGTTTGTATTAGGAATCCATAGCCTGGTTCTCCCACAAGTGAGGATGCTCCTTATTACAAAAAATAATAAGCGTTTAAAGAGTTTCCACAGGGTAAAACATCCCTGTGGAAGTTATCAAAACAGTTTACAAAAATCTGGGAATAATCTCCCCAAATCCCTAATTTTGCCTATGACTAATAACTGAAAACCATTTCTAAATTGTTGTAGCATTCCCAATTGGTTAATCAATATTCGTGGGTACCTGTAAGTAGACAAAAAAATACAGAAGTTTAGATAATGTTTATTGATAAAATTGGCAGAAAACTAATTCTGGCGATTCTGTAGCTAGTCTATTTTAAAAACAGAATCCATTTTAATCAATCCAAATCTAATAGAATTATATTCAAACTTTTAAACAAATATTTGATCACTAAATCAACACAAAGCAAATCGCTCATGTCAGAAGTAGCCAAATCTATTTGCCAATTTTGAACAAACAGAAATCATAATTGAATCAATCAAATGATAACAAGATATGTACGATCTGTCATATAATTTTTATTTCCATTTTAAAGCAGACAGAATCGAAATCATTTCTTGAATTAATTTCAAACAAACTATGACCGATTTTAGCCAAGTCTTTCATATGAATTCAAATAGAGACAAAATATGTCAATCCAATCTTAACAGAATCATTTTATGAATCAAATAGATTATATTGTTTTTGTCAAACCAATCTTTAATATTGATGGGTTGCATATATGAAAGACCATACTAATCCCAGCATACAGAATCATATGAATCCCAACATAACTGTGTTCTGAGTTTAGCACTCGAATCTTCTGTCCATGATTCATAACAAGATCATTTTGGTAATAGTAATAGAAACAGACAAAGCTTTTGAAAGCAAATCCAAATGACCACCTTAACTCAGGCAAACCAAACAGAAGCAAGAACAAATCAAACGTTTTATAATAATCTGAGAATAATCAAATTGCATTGACCAAATCATAGCTATAATTGGTTTTAGGAAAACGAATCGTTGCAAACGAAATCTCTCTTGCTAATCAAAATAGAAAAAATGAAATCACTTCTGGTGGCTGGAAGTAAACAGAATTGTTTTTTTTTTTAATCTACTCAAGCAGACAGAACTAATTGATTATGCTAGTCGAAACCAAATCATACAAAATTGATGTGGAAAAACCATACCTGGGCAGTAAAACAAATGATTCGATTTGGTCAAAATAATTTCGAGCTAACAGTGGCAGTGGTTGCCTCTTCATTAAAAGAACAGAGCCTGTTGTTTTGAAATTTGCTGACAGACTGCTTGATGAATCTGTGGATTGATCAAGGGTTTGATAGAGGGAAAGAGGCACAAGGCTGGATAAGGTGAATCAAGTGAGAGAGGTTCTGAGATTCAGGTTTGGAGAAGTCATAGACGTTTCAGCAAATGCACACAAACCCAATACGTTCCCTTCATCCATTGAGAGGATCTGAAAATTGACCTAAAAAACTTGAGATATATCTCTGTAGTAACTCACTTTCTGAGGAAACTGCCTGCATTGAAGGTAAAGGGGCTAAAAACGGTTTTGGGTTTTCAATGGTTTGATCTAATTCAAAACCGTTTGCCCAGAATCGCTCACGCAAAAACGTGACTCTAGGGGCAATTACGGGGGCAGTCTTAAGCAGTCTTCTCTGGCAAAAATGAAACCAAAACCGACTCTGAACACCATGGGGGTTCAATTCACCCTTCAGGAGCCAGGAGAGAACATACAGTGGGCAGGGGTTTGGGTAGGGTTTGGACAAGGTATACGCAAGACTCAAAACTCAGAGATTTGCCCAAAAATCAATAGGGGTAACCTGGTAAGGAGGCAGGCATTAATGCCAAAGTGTGCAAGGGTATTGGAGTTATTTCGGCCCATGCAGAACATTCATTACTCTTAGTACAACCGCCGACGCTTACAACTATTCAACCCATTATGCATATGTGTTACAAACTATGCCATTCCAATCAATCCATTGAAACCTTTGGTAAGTGGATAAACCACACACACAAACAACGTTGTGCCATAGTTTTAAACCATCAACATACAATTTGAAACCAATACCAAATGTTTAACCATGCGCCAATGTATCAGCTCATATCAAGAGTTTAACCAAGGTGCCAATGGGTCTTCATATAATCAACATACCAATAGTTATGAAAATACGAACATAGGTATTATATTAAAAGATATATATGAAGGATTTAATCATAACACCTATGTATTTTCATGAAACCAATGGTCAAGTAGGTCAAATAAAATGCAAATACAAATGCCAATGCATTACAAACTCAATGAAACCAAGTCACACAATCAATCCAAGAATGTCCAATGAGTATAGTTCGAAAGTTTTGCCAGGTGCATAATGATAAGTGAAATGTAAGCGCAATAGGCATATTGACAAGAAGGATCATGACAATTCAAATAATGATTTCAATGCGACTTCGAAAAACTAAGTTTTATTGCTTACAGTTGTGAAAACAAAATGAAGATAAATGTGCAAATGTCGCAAAAATAAAAGTGTCGTTTATTTGAAAATCGCAACGAAAAATTGATGTTTGCAAAACATTGGTGTAGGCGGCTTATAAGACAGTGGAAAAATGTGGATTGGCTGCCAAAACAACTCCCAATCGTGTGTCTCATAATTCTCTTCATGCCTTCTCAACTTTCTCGAGATGTAAGTGATCACTCGATTGTCTTGCATCAAGACTCCACCTAAGCCTTCCTTGGATGCATCGGTGAATACCAAGAAGTCTACGTCCATGTCAGGGACCTATAGTATCATTGTTGTCGTCAACAGCTCCTTGAGCCTCCAAAATTCCTCCGTGCATTTCTCGGTCAAAACAAACTTCTTTCTCTTCTTCTACAATTCCATAATCAGATTTTCTATCTTCAAAAAACCCTCGATGAACCATCAATAGTATCCTGCTAAACCCATGAAGTTGCACACTTTGGGGACATTCGTCGACGCAGGCCATTCCATAATAGCCTCAACCTTTGCTGCATCCACGACAATACCTTCGTCAGAGATGACATGCCCTAAGTAGTGAATATTCGATTGATAACACGAGCATTTAGACAAATTCCCATATAATTTGTTCTCTCGTAGACACTGTAGTACCAAGCGCAAGTGCTCGTCATGATCCTCCATCGTCCGAGAGTAAATCAAAATATCGTCAATGAATACTTGGACAAACTTGTTCTAGTACTCATGGAACACCTCATTCATCAACTCATCAATACCCCTGGGGCATTTGTCAGTCCAAACAGTTAAAACAATAAATTCATAATGTCCAAACCTCGTCTTAAAGGCGGTCTTAGGGACGTCATCCTCCTTGATCTGTAACTAGTGATACCCTGATCGCAATTCCATATTTGAAAACACTGTCTACCCCTTCAATTGATCCAATAGATCATCAATCCTTGGCAACCAATACTGATTCTTGATCATTGTTTTCTTCAATTGACAGTAGTCGATGCAAATTCTCCACAACCCATCCATATTTCGTATGAAAATAACAGGCACACCCCATGGTAACACACTTGGACATATAATCCCTAGGTTCAACAACTCCTTCAGTTGCATTCTCAACTCCTGTAACTACGGGATCAACATCTGATAAGGCATTCTTGTTATTGGTTCAATCCCCGGTTTGAGGTCTATGGTAAATTCCAACTCCTTCTCCATCGGCATCCTAGGTAACTCCTAAGGGAAGACATCTGCAAACTCTCTTACCACCGGAAGGTGTTCTAGACCTTCTGCCACTCCCTTCTTGTTTAACGCAAGGATCACATAAGGCTTACATCCCTTGTGCATGCTCTTTCGTAGCTGCAAAGAAGAGATGAACCTCAAGGAGACTCCCTAGTTTCGACCTACAATCACGCGTCTTCATCCCTCGTCATCGACCAAGCTCAATCATTTCGTACTATAGTTGATTATCACCTCATGCGATTCCAACCAGTCCATACCAATCATGGAGTCGTAAGATCCCAAGATCGTGATGTACAGGTTGGTCCTAGTGACAAACTTTCCCAAGTTAAGGCTACATCCCGTCACCTTCCCGCTAACCTTTTGTTTGGCTCCAGAAGCCATTTCTACAAAGATAAACTCGTCCTATTCGACTTCCCTTACCTTAAATCATTTTAGTGTTGCACCAGAAATGAAACTCTCTATAGCACTAGGATCTATCAAAATACTAAGGGTCTGGTCAGTAATGGTACTTGACGTCTCGAGCACAGTCAACTCGTGCTCTATCTGGCAGTTATTCACCGCTACATGAATCCGATGGGCCTTGCCCAAATCTCCCATGGTAGTGGGTCCGGCTGATCCAGATGCTCTAGTCCTCTCCACTGGGCATTCGCGTTGGTAATGTGGCTCCCCACATGTCCAACACCCTTTCTTCGGTCCAGTATTCCTGGTACCCGAAGTAGAATCTGAATCCTAACATTAAGGCCAAACATGAACTTGTTGACCTTAAGTTTCTTGGTAATTTAGTGCGGAGTATACCGAAGCAGCTCCAAAAATAGGCCTCGTACTTGGGCACCGTACGGTCACCCTGTCACAAGGCATTGAACTAGTTGAGTTGATGCTCAAAAAATTCCTCAGAAAGATACCTCACTCGAAACCGTTCCTCGAGCAGTTCCCATGAAACGTCTTTGACGGCCATGTTCAAATGTGGCAAGAGCGTCTTCCACCATAGAAGAGTGCTCCCTTGTAGATGAAAGACCGCCAAGTGGACCTTCAAGTTGGAGGTAGTCACGAAGTGAAAAGTACATTTCCATATTCTCCAACCATGCCTCGACGATTGAGCCATCCATGGCACTCGTGGACTTGAGAACCTATCCCTCTCGAGTTCTCGATGAAAGCTAACGGTATTGGTTGGAGCGCGTTGTGGACCCTTAGGGGAACAGGTGCCCTGGCCTCCTCTCAGTATAGAAAATGGATCAAGGCCTATGACATTCCCTGAAAGGACCTTGTTATGCCATCATCATCCATTACGACAATCAGATACAGCCCAAGGACTTGTTCCTCCCCTTGGGGTTAGACTCCGAGGGCACGAGCACTTCTGGAGGCATCACACCTCCTTCCATGGCACCATGTTATGAACCTCTGTGGTGTCCTCTAATCGATATCACCACATGGACACGTTAAAGTTTTTTTGTTAGCACTAGGTTAATACTCAAGGGTTTGATGCAGTGGAAAGCATGGCAATTCAAATTCGTAGGGTTGAACCCGCTCTGATACCATATGTAACGGCCCCATCATTGCGACTACAAGCGACGCAAGCAAGTGCAAATTTTTTTTTGGACAGGAAGGCAATGACAACAATAGCTAAACCACACAACTTGACGAAGAACACAACACACACAGATCAGGAAACAGACAACAATGACTCAGCACACTAGCACATCATGCAACTGGGTGAAACATGTGATAATCAAAATACATATAAAAACAACTACCCGCCCGACACAAGCAAGACCACGCCTACAAGCTAAAGGACAACATCAACAACCTGACACAGTGGCTTCGATGACCAGGAACTACAAACCTCTATGTCATGCAAAACCAAAACGCATTAAGGCATCACCAACCAAGTACCAACATCAAATACATGAACAAACGTCCACATCGGGAAGCACAGACTCCGACCAGGTTATCATTCGCCTCTATCCATCAGGGCACGCAATGATCCCCTCATCAGGAATCATGTTGTCACAAGGTGATAGGTGTGACAGTAACCCTGGCGCAACATAACATATGTAGACCATAACCCAAGAAATATCCAACGCGCTAGGAGACCAAATTAACTGATAAGAAGACTATACCTAGGCAACAAGTCGACAAGATGCAAGATGACATCACTCAGTTAAAATCTGCATGTTATTAAATGACTTCGCCAACAATCCAAAAACCATTAGTTGTTAAGCATGACCTCTAAGTGAAAAGGAGTGAACTATTATAATGTTACCATTATCATAATTGTAACCATAATTGTGACCATAAATGTGAACTATTATAAATGTGACCATAAATGTTATCATAAATGTGACCTATTTTATCTAACAACGATATCGTTGTCCCATAATAATAATTTGGTCCATTAATATTCATTGTGGTAAATACATGCCAAAAACAAAATGCTATCCATAAATCATATCAGAAAACATAACTCTATCCATAAATCATAACCAAAAATCGCTATCCATTAATGCCTATCAAATCGCAGACATATCAATGTTGTCTATTTAGTAATCACCTGGAGCTATTCATTCGTGTTATTGTATTTATATAAAAATGCTATCAAAAGTTACTATGTGAAATATACAATTGGTTGTCTAAATAATATTGGATGAGAACGCAGTCAAGAAATTCCTAACACTCTGTCAAACCTTAATTCGCTATCCATGATAACACGTTGTCAGTCCTTAAATAAAATCGTTGCCATAACAAAATGGAATCGTTGTCTATATAAATAGAATTACTATAATAAATTATAATAGTCGTCTAAATTGATTCTCTATATACTCGTTGTCTATACAAAATAAAAGTTGATCATGATATTAAAAATAAATATATAGAATAAGTATACCAATGTCTAAATATATGAAAAATTTTCTCTTTGTCATGTAAAATAGTTGTCAGACCATAATTACAAAATCTATGTTATACAGTAATTAGAAAATCGCTTCCATACAAATCTATAACATCGCTATCAGATAGTTACAGTTTAAAACCACAGTCATATATAAATGTAAATTCGTTGTCATATGATAATTACACAATCGTTGTCATACAAAAATCGTTGTCTCTCATTAAAACTACATCTGGAAATGATATGGTTGTTCATTAATACATGATTCTAATATCTATAAAGTACATGAAGTCGTTGTATATTAGAGGTGCGATTTTGTTGTCTTAATACCTGAGGATTCGCTAGTTATTAAATGGAGGAAATTGTTGTCTTGATAAAATCGTTGCCACGCACAATTAAGTTTTCATGGCCACACATCATACAATTCATTGTCTAAAAAAATACGTATAAGGTGGGATTGAAACTCTAAGGAGAAAGGATCACTGCCCAGCAGACTCGCGGTGAAAAATACATGGTAAAAGTGAAATTAAAAGCTAAGAAAACGCCCAACAATAAAATCATGGTTAAAGAAATAATCGATATCTTAAAACGAAAATCATTGTTTAGCTAACTTTAAGGGAATTTAAAACTCCAAAAACATTACATCTCTGCTAGGAAATTTCACTGTAAATTTTCATTTAAAAAAGAGAAACTACAACTCGAAAAAATTTAATATATTTAGATTCGTTGTGTAGAGAAATTACAAATATTCAAATTTGTTGGGTATAGAATTTACGTCTAGGTAGACTTGTTGTACAAAGATTCACTGTATTAAAACTCTATAAAATTTACATAAGTTTAGTTTCTCTGTGTATAAAACTTACATCTATGTAGATTCGCTGACCTTCAATAGCAAACGCTATGTAAAGACTTGGGGGGAAACGGTTTGAACTATGTAAAACGAATGCAACCGCTATGTAATAAATTGGGTAAAGATTTGGGTAAAAATGAATGCAGACTCTACATAAAAATGAATGCAAACGTTATGTGGAAATGCTATGTGAAAACGAATTAGCTGCCAAGTGAAATCGTTGTGGGAAAGGCCACGAAAATCATAGGGGAAATTTGGGTAAAGGATGGGTAAAGGGCCTAGAAGGTAGCAGTGTGAAAGTTGTGTAAAGACTCCAAGAAAACTCAGAGATATTCAATCACAGGAAAACACAGAAGAAATCATCCACCAGAAAACACAGATGTAATCAATCACAAGAAATCACAAAGATTTGGCATTCAAGACTTAGAGGTTTTATCCAAGTTTCAACAGTTAAAAACGCAGAGAAAATTGAATTTTTAATCAATCAAGGCATGGAGATACTCATTCACAAGAAGGAACAAAGACAAATCATTCATACACAAATCAATCAAATGCAGAGATAAGTGAGGGATAGACAGTTGGGCAAAATTTATCCTTCACTCGTCATACATGCACAGAAAAGTAGGGCATTTGAATCTATAGGTATTTAAACACCAAAGTGACGACTGTAGATTTGGCTCCTGGCCGACTGCTCGGGCAGGGACTGATGACCAAATGGATAAGGGAAAAACACAAATTTCATCATAATAGTCAATAAAACAAACATAGAAAAGGTCATAGAAATCAGGGTTTGGGGTTGCCAAGGGAATCAATCCAAAATGCAGCAAGCGTAAGGTTGGGATGACTTTAAGTTCTTTGATTACAAAATGTTGAGTAAAACACAATTATTTACACAATAGAAGTATAGTAACGAAAGTGCGAGAACAATATTAATCTACCACTCAAAAATAAACGCATGTGTATCGTAGCCAAATGCAATAGCTCTGAGTCATTGTCTCGCACGCGCTCCATCCATCTCCCTCTTGCCAACCGACGTGACCTCATTGGTACCTCCCATCCAATGATAGGGGTACTATACTTCCCCTTGATCCCCCCGAGCTGCAAAGGAGCCATGCACACAATACCAGAGAACTTCTAGCACCCAACTCGCCTCGCAAGGTCGAGCTACCACTTGTTACTCGAGTTGGGTATCCCAACTCCCACAAGATAAGTTCAATCAAGACAAAATTTCAGTATCGTAACGTTATGCATAAAGATGAGATCCATAGTCCTCCTCCTCCATCCCTTTTATAGAGTTTTCAAGTAATTAGTTTCCCAAATTCTCATTAAATTCCTTTTTCATTTAATTAATTAGGAAAAACCTCCCCCGTACACATGTCGCCCGATCCCCTAGTTGCACTAGAAAATTAATTTTATTAATTAATTAATTATTCCCATTTCCCTCACCCACCTAAAAGCATTCCTAAAAGCGCTCCTAGGTGCCCCAAAATTCCCTTACACTTCTTAAATAACTTACGCCTTACTTTTTTTTTTTAAATAAAAAAGGGTAGACCCTGCTATATTATAGAGGCAAAAAGCTTTTGCAAAATGTACAGAGAAGTATGCCTAGAGTTACCAAAAATGTTGCCGATGATCGGAAACCAGCATAGGTAAAACAGAGTAGCATGAGAAAATGTAAAACCAAGTAGAAAAATGGAACGTAAACATTGTAGCATCTATCCTGCCCGAAGGAAACTAGGACAGATGCCTACAGTCCAAATATACATAAGACAATAACAAAGTAAACTAGGAACCAAGAGCATAAAAACCTATATGCCAGGTGGCCCGTCGTCCCCGTCCTTCTGCCACATAAACTCAGCCAGGATGACAAAAGCTTGCACGCAGAGTGGGCATTTCCGCTTAGCTGGTGCGTTGGAGAAAGCGTCCAGGAGCATGTTCAGACTCTGTCCCATGGTGCACACCCGGAACTCCAAATCAGACAAGTGGCCACGAAGGTCAAGCACAAGAGCCAGGTGCTCATTCCGGAGAAGAGACCCATGCAAGCTGCCACTCGAATCCATCGTGCTCGTCGTCGCTTCCACACCAACTTCGTCGTCTCACTGCTCCCCAGCCACCTTTGCGCTCACCCCTCCAGCATCCTTCACCTGAGAATCATGACTGTTAACAATGTCATCACCAGGCCATGGAATTTCTTCCACTACACAGCCAGGGATGTAGTCGTCCTGAACCGTAGTGGGGGTTCACTTCTCCTGAAGAGTCGCCTATGTCCTTTCCACGAGTGTCAAGTCCTCCATGGTCGGGTCTTCCATCACAACACAGGGTGGAAAAACCTCCTCCAAACCAGCATCCTACTTGTCTCGGCTACAACCGGCACGTGGTTCTGCTATGGTGGCGAGGAGCGCCTGTTTCTCTTCCTTTTCTTTTTTCTTGATGATGGAGGTCACCAGAGCTAAGGCCCGCTCCAACTTCTCTCTCCGACGCCTTTGAGCTTTGCGAGCATCCCAGGCCGTGCCACGGCGCGGTCTGCCTCTCTTCCTAGCCATGGGGAGCGAGTGGAGCAAGTATAGTAAAAAACAGGTGAGCCAAGGCACAATTGAATTGATTTGCAGGACACAGACAAGCTTATCCAGTTTTGAATCAGATGTAGAAGGACCCACCGAAAATGCTGGTAGTCTGAGCACGAAAGGAGCTAGGCTGCACCATAGAATTGGAGCTGAGGCAGGTGCAGCCTTGCTCTGTCCTGCCGAGAAAGAAATCATATAAATCGGAACCTAAACCATTTTCCAACACTTAACCTCTCCCGTCCTGAGAGCGCTCTAAATGAACGCACGAGGGGGGCGTACCATCACCTTAATTCTGCTGCAGAGGCCATCCCCCATCGTCAATGTTGGCTTGTGGGTGGCGGCCCTCGGCATTTAAGTCGAGGCCGAGTGCGCATCCAGCTGTCTCCACATGACCGCGTGGCACCCCATCCGGGGCAACTTACGCCTTACTTAATTCCTAGTTGAGTTCATAATTAGAAAGTTCCAATGGGAAGATTTCTTATTAGGTTAGACATTCAACTTTTCTTTACATTTCCCCTTTTTCTTAAGTTTCCCCCTTTTTCTTTAAGTTTCCTATTTCTTTTAAGTTTCCCCCTTTTTCCTTTTTAACTAAAAATCAATTTAGCAAGTGTAGCTAAAACACCCATTTACCCTCTTTCTTCTTTAATTAAAAATTAATTTAGCAAGTGTAGATGAAACAACCATTTACCCTCTTTTCTTTTTAACTAAAATTAAATTAGCAAAAATAGATCAAAACAACCATTTCCCTTTTTAAAATTTTAATCC
>JASDQU010374252.1:10016-52347 GCA_032191745.1 Picea mariana | reverse complement strand
ACATTTGTTGAATTGCCAAGTCAGATCCAATAGCTATTTTTTGATGGATAAGGGAAAGAAGAGGTGTTTCAACCATTTTTGGTACCTTTGTGTTGGCAGCCAATTCACTTTTTTCCATTGTCTTATAAGTTGCCTACACTAATGTTTTTCAAACATCAATTTTTCGTCGCAATTTTTTTAAATCAACGACACTTTTATTTTTGTGACATTTACACATTTACCTTCATTTTGTTTTCATGACTGTAAGCGTGAAAACTTAGTCTTTCGAAGTTGCATTAAAATCATTATTTGAACTGTCTTGATCCTTCTTTTCAATATGCTTATTGCGCTTACATTGCACTTATCATTATGTAGCTGGCAAAACTTTCGATCTATACTCATTGAACATTCTTGGATTGATTGTGTGACTAAATTTCATTGAGTTTGTAATGCAGTGGAATTTGGATCTGTATGTTATTTGACTTACTTGACCATTGATGTCATGAAGATGCATAGGGGTTATGATTAAATATTTTATATGTATCTTTTAATATAATGCCTATGTTCTTGTTTTCAAAACTATTGGCACTTCGATTATATGAAAACCCATTGGTACATTGGTTAAACTATTGATATGAGTTGTTACAATACATAGGTGCATGGTTAAATATTTGGAATTGGTTTCAAATCGTATGTTGATGGTTTAAAACTTTGGCACAACGTTGATTGCGCATTGGTTATACACTTACCATTTGATTTTATTGGTCGGTCGAGTGACATGACTGTTGAGTTATGTTATAATGAGGTTGAACAGCTATGAACGCCGGTGGTGGTACCTTTGGCAATAACTATTTTGCATGGTAGAGATAATCTCCACCAGCTTCGCACGATGGCATTTATGCCTATCCCTTATCCGCGTTCACTTCTGTTAGCTCGGGTAGCTCTGCTCCTGTGTGTGTTGTGATCCAAACCCTCAGCTTACCATGTGATCGGCTCCATGGCACCAGTCGTGCGAATCGAGCCAAACAGCAACCAAGCCTTGTTAATGTTTGACAATGCCCGCAAAGACTTGGAGGAAAACGGGTGGCTCACCTTTGTACAATGATTTGAGGGTTTTAACCTCTGTGTTGCGCAATAGTTCACCCTGAATTTCGATGGCTGTAGAGCCAAGGTGAGCGACATCCAGTCAGAAATCAATGAGGAATTTATCAGTTCTGCTATAGGGTTACCATCCTCGGTACAACGTTGGTTTAAGAATTCTAAGGTCGAGGAGGTGCCATGGACACTGCTCTTCGTCTCTTGAAAGGTCACCTCTTGTGACAGAGGTATGCCCATCTCTGCACTTAAACCACGGTGGCATGATACTTTGATGGTAGTAAAATAGTTCGTGACCTGTGAAGGTCGATATGGACTTGTGTTTCTCTACCACCTACGTTTGCTAATGAATTTTATGGGATACTCATTGAATATGCCCTTTTACTTTTAGTGTAGCCTATATAAAATGTCGAAAAGGTTTAAAAAGGAGAAGGCTGATAGTAGCCTGTTCCACTATGGGCTTATTAAACTTATCGTTGTGCATCACTTGAGTTTACATGGTGATAGCTAGAGAGCTTTCATAGCTCGGAATGGTTTTGATGATACAAACCCTGTCTAGGTTAACAAACCTGTGGTAAGTGAAACCTATGTTCAGCCGCCCATGCCCTTACATATCCTATTGCCCTCTCATAAGCCTACAGTCGATCATGCTACTGACTTACTAGATGTTGGAACTGAGAAGGCCGAGACTGTTAAGAAGCCCGCGAGCAAAAATCCCAAGGAAAATCCTACTGCTAATGCCAAAGGAAAAAGGAATGCCCGGCTCATTTCGAGAATGGCCAGAAATAAGCCTAAACCCTCTGTTGAGCGAGACCCTATCGTCCTTAGTGAGGATTCAGATTCTGACGTAGAACATTTTCTAGCCAGCGGGTACCCTTACTCGCAGGGTTTATGCCTCGAACCACCTTTTGATTTTGTGACAAATCTTCCCCCCTGCCTGAGAAATGATCCTAGCTACCCTGGTATCAAATTTCCTCGTGAAACCCTCAACAATGTGTCCAAACCCTCGCCTCCTATTTCAAAACCCACACAGCTATCCTGTGACCAATGTGATTTATGGTTAGAACAATATTACATCGATGTTCCTATACTCCAATCGAAAATCCAGTCGCTAGAAAGCCAAGTTGCAGAATTGATCAGCCAAAGAGACCAACTCCAAGCAGCTGATAAAAAGTAGAAGACAATTGGCTCCATCCTTTTCAAGAATGTTGAATCGGCCACAGCCGTTATCAACTCCAAATTGTCATGATACAGCCATACAGGTATGATTTTTGAAATTGTTCTAGTTGTGTGAATGACCAAGGTTGATATAATGATTTCAATTTTGTTTTTGGATAGCTCTATGTATATTTCGAAATGGTCCTGTCATTCGGTGTTCATCCTGTACATTGTTTCTCTTTGCTAAAAATAAATGAAATTTTGATTTGGATATACGATTTGCTTATTCCTAGTTTAGCTATTGATAGATTCTTATTGGATTTGAATGGTTTTCGTTTGGATTTGATTTGTTGGTTTGTCTGATTGAGTTAACGAAACTGGTGGTTTGCTTTTGATTGAATTCATTGTGAATACGATCATGTTTGGATTTAATTTTGTTATGGTTTGTATATTGTGATTGGCAAATGATTTCAACGAGTTTGGTTGTTACGATTTTTTAATATGTTGTCTCCTATAATTTTCCAAATCAGGAGTACCACTCTGTTCAATTTAATTTGGAAAGAACGACTCTGTTTTTATAAAAACAATGCTCTCATTTAAGCTTGTGCAAATGCGCCTGAATCATGGAATGGATTTGATTCATGACAACTATGCTAAACCCCAGCCAATTAATTTGCTTGATTGGATTGCTGTTAGTTCAATTATCTTCATGAGTTAGATTCGTATCATAAATGAATGCTCTGTTTGACTTTGATTTGTAAAACGAGTTGGTTATATTCAGATCCACGATTGGTATATAAGTTAAATTCAGTTATAATTCGTTTGAAATGAACGATTTCGTTCAATGCCAATCGAGTTTGTTTTCCCA
Organism: Picea mariana; assembly: GCA_032191745.1. Lineage (NCBI taxonomy): Eukaryota > Viridiplantae > Streptophyta > Pinopsida > Pinales > Pinaceae > Picea > Picea mariana. The sequence continues at coordinate 49,247 of JASDQU010374252.1, read as the reverse complement.
ATTTGCAATAACAAATTACGAATTCTGTTGCCAATCAATCGATCCTGTTATGATTTTATTTGAATTGATTTTTGTGCCAGTTTCAGTTGATCCACTCGTGGCATGAAATCATTTGCCTTGACAACACAGTTATAACGGTTTGAAAATGATTTTGTCGTATCTCCTATTGTTGAGGAATGCATAACGATTGCCTGCGATTTTTTTTGATTATGTTAGTTTCAAATTGGATATGAAACAATTTCAAAGCTGTTTGATTATGATTCTGTCTACCCAATTCAAGGTAACAAATGAAACAAAGTATGCATATCTCTGTATTCAGTTGATTGATTTTGATTCTATTTGATTTCGAATGGTATAACCATTTCAATTTTAAAGATTCGTTTTCAAATAGCCATTGGATTATTAATTGAATTTGATTCTTTAAAAGATTTCAATCGATTTTAATGCTAATTCTGTGTCTTATTTAGACCAGCTACAGAATCGCAAGATTCTATAGCTAGTCTATAGGATTAGATTTTTATCATTTTGTTAATAAAGAATCCTTCTAACTTGTTTATTTTTGGTCCTTTTCAGGTAAATTCGAATTGCATGGGACATGTTGGACAGGCTAGGGGAATATTTGTGTATTTTAGTTTTACTTTAGATTCTTAGTTTAGTTAAACTTGGGGATATCTTCCTAGATTTTATGTAAACAGTTTGATAACTTCCACAGGGAGGTTTTACCCTGTGGAAAAACTTATAAATACTTATTATTTTTGTAATAAGGGGCATCCTCACTTGTGGGAGAACCATGCTATGGATTTCTAATACAAACTGAGACAGAAGTTGATGTTCTGCTACAGCTTTCACTTTTCATAATATCAATATTTTGTTTCAAGTTTTTGCATGTCATTTGTAATCAATTATAGACTACTTTAGCTATCATAGTCTATTGTTGAATGATATGATTTAAATTAATGTGATCCATATCTGATTTCTTCCATTACTTTAAAAATACAACAATTACTTAGTTCAGTTAATGAATGACAGATTTCTCTTCTTCATCAATTGAATTATTTCGTATAAGTCTTTGCATATGGGTTTATCTAACTGTGGAGATTTATAAATCATATGATTGTTGTGATTTTTTATGTCTTGTTTGTCTTGTAATCAATATTTGAAGAGCACTGCAGCTATCATTTACGAGAAGCTTCTAGATAATACGGTGCGGGTTTCCTCCCTCCGATCTGCTAAAACAGTCATCATACACAGGACAAATCTGGAGCATTTCTCTAGGTTAGTTTGTATTTTATTTTTGTTAATTTGTTAGTATTATATTAGTAGTTAGATGTGTAGTTAGAATTAGTATATTAGTGATTTAGTTTAGTCATTTTTCTGTTTTATTTCTGTCCATAAAATTACAAAATCAACAAAAAATATCTTTCTCTGTCTTAGGGCAGAATGCAAATGAGTTTTTCAGGTTTTATTCAAATCTGTAAATTGTAGATATTGTACATGTTGTGAATAAGTTTTATTTCAGTTAGTAGTTAGAGAGTTAATTAGTTAGAGTTAGTATAGTATTAGTTAGTAGATTGTATATATAGAATAGTTAAATTAGTTTAGTTTGTTTTAATAATTAGTTTTAGTTTAGTTTAGTTAGATTAGTTTATTAGTTTGTTTTATTTAGTTTTAGTTAGATTAGTTAGTTTAGATTAGTTTTCTTTTTTTGTTTTCTTAGGACCTTAGATCGGCTAACGGAGCCGCTAAACCCGTCAGGGTGGTTCATCCCAAACAACTTGGGTTATTAGACAACCCCGGACCGGTTCCACTCTCTCAGTTGACGGACGGTCGATTTCGCCCGTCAACACTTTGATAAAGATAGAAAATCAGAATGCTTGCTCACCTCAACAAATCTAAATTTGTATCTTTTGGAAGAGTCATCACTCAGCCTTGGAAGGCTATTTTGCACTGCACATGACTCTACAGGATATGAAGACCATGAAATTTGGGATTGACCTCATTTTTGGGGAATCATTCCATATCTTTTGTAAACTGAATTTTGACTTTCTATCTTTAGCATATTTGATCCATGCTTTTAGGATCTCAAAACTACATTGTAAAGTTATAAAGCTAAATGTAGAATAGGAACTAAGGGTTCGACTTTGGAGATTTTTTTCATATTATGTACTCAAACTTCTCATTTCCATATTAAGTAATAGAAGCTTCTTTTGCCATAACTTGTTCAGATTGCATCCTCTTATCTATTTTGTACTTGCACCTGGATATTATATTCATGTTGTTATGCTTGTTTATGCTCGATAACTATCATCTTATCATTGCATTCATAAGTTAAACTTTGCAAGTATTCCTGTGATTATTGTAATTGGCCATTCATATATGCTTTATATGTGATTCTGCTAATATAATAGTTATTTATCCATACATCCCTTTATTTGTAAACTCTCTGAACATTTGTGGTTGAAAGCCTTGTCCATCTAAATGTGTTCATGAATGTTTTGAGTGAGAAATGATTCAGTCATCCGACTTGATCCAAACCCACACTTATTATTGAGAAAATAGTTACCAAAAGATTAAGTNTACCAGGCATCTCTGACTTTTAGCCTAGGAGAGTTTCCTGGAGTGATAAAAAATTGGCGTCGTTGCTGGGGAGAGGAGATCGAAGCTCAGCTTCCTTGGGAGACAACATAGATCCAGCTTTGATGATAGACAAATCCTGGACATCATTTGGGTTGTAACTATCTATCTGGTGACTCCATTGAAATGAAGTGGCTCCAAAAAGAGCTCACACCAGGGTGAACCAAGAAGGCCCACTGACAACACCAGTTCCTGACCCTGAGAAGATCATCAGTAAGGGAAAAGCTTTACAAAGACAGGCTTCCAGATCTGCAAAGACATCAAATTCAGGTATTCAAACCGACACTTCTTCTTTCATATCTAAAAGGCCTCTAGTTGAATCCCCTACTATTGACACTCATAGTTCTCAGAAAATTGAAAGTTTATCTGAAATATTGAAGGTAGAGGAACCTTCACTTTCCTCTAATGTTACTGACTCTGTTCTTGAGAATGATATTTTATCCAATCTTAAAGAGATAATTACAGGGTCCCCTCAGCAAAAAGAAACCTCTTCTTCATCTTCTTTGAATTCCTCACCCACCAAGCCTACAGAAGGTGTTTTCTACACTCATACTAATCTGCCTATTCTTGAAGATATTTTACATGATCTGTCCTCTAAGGGAGAAGAAAGTTTAGCTTTGTTGCTTGGTCATTTTTATAATGCCTCTTATTTTTTACCCATTTCTGAAAATTCTGCTCAAAGTGAAGTGAGACAACCATTTTATTTTAACTCAGTCATCCCATCTCAACCTTCATCTCCTACAAATTCTTCTTCTATATCCACCCCCAAGACTGCCATGGCTGCCCCTTTAACCACGATGGAACAGATTTTGGCAAATAGGTATGCTCCACTTGTCTTGCCCAATCCCTTATCTGCTATGCCAACTGGAGATTATCAGAAATATATGCCAAAGTTTACTGGAGCGGGGGATTATACTAATGAAGAACATATTGAAGATTTTTATGCTTATGCTGAAAATATTAAAATTTCAGAAGAAGATGTGTGGACCAGAGTTTTTGTTCAGAGTTTGGATGGCCAAGCCCGAAAATGGTTCAAAGAGCTATCGACAAATTCAGTCACAGGTATTGAACAATTATATGAGGTATTCTTAAAACACTGGGGAGAAAGAAGAGATCTGCTATATTACATTTCTGAGTTTGGAAACTTAAGGAGAGAAGATGGAGAGTAGGTCTTAGACTTCATCAAAAGGTTTAATAGAATGTTTGGCAAGATCCCTGCAGAGATCAAACCAAGTGATGCATCAACAAAGATCACATTCTCTGTTGCCTTTGATCCATATTTTTGTCTAATCCTCAAAGAAAGAAGATCAGCCACACTTGCTTTAATGCAATATGCTGCCCTCGAAGTTGAATCAAACATTATGGCATCTCAGAAGCTTAAAGGAAAGGTCGAGAGAAAGAAGTCTGCTGTTGAGCCCTCTTCTTATTCTAATAGTAAAATGGAAAAGATGGCAAAGATGTTGGACAACTTGACATCTGAAATGTTAAAATTGAAGATCCAGAATCAACAACCAACAAGGACAAAAGAGCCAAATGCTTTTTTCCCGAGAAATCCGAATGCTTTCCCTTACAGAAGGAACAATCAACAAGTCTAGATCCTTCAAAGAGACAAGAATGCAGCTGATGATCAGAGAATCAGACCCCCTTTTCAAAATGCAATGTTAGAAGAAGAACAACAACCATCTCATGATGAAGTTGAAGAAGCAGATGAGATAAATTGTTTTGGTGACGAAAATGATTCCTCCTTTTTGACACAAGTAGATTATGAAGAAGCCCTGATGGACCAATAAATTCATGAGGCAAGTATTGAAGAATCTGTCTATCTGACGGATGATCAGAAAGGTTATAATTTAAGATCCAAAAATGCTGCCCCTAAACCATTGCTCATTGCTACTGTGAAGAATAAAGAAGTTGCTTCCAAGCAGCCTACTACTCCTATAAAATAGACCTTTGCTCCTGCAAAACAACAGCAGAAGCAAACACAACCCCTAGCCAAGGAGCAAGTCATTCTCAAAGCTCCTTCCAACGAGGTAAAAGCTTCTGATAAATCAGCTTTCTCTTTTAATTTCGAATCATAAATTCAGAAAGTAAAGATACCTATGCCATTAATCGAACTCATGAAGAATGATATCTTTAAGTCTGCCATCCTGAAGTCTCTTGAACCAAAGACCTCTTCATCTGCTGATTTTTTAAACCTACAAGATGACAAGACAATAGTAACTATAGGGCCTATGATAAAAGACCGAGATGATTCTTGTCCACCATTCTATATATCCCTAAATGTCCATGATAAGATCCTCCACAACTACTTGCTTGATTCAAAAGCATAACATAATCTTATGCCCAAATCAGTCATGGATGAGCTTGGTCTTGAGGTCACCAAACCATATCATGATCTCTTCTCGTTTGACTCTAGGAAAGTTAGATGCCTTGGCCTCATAAAAGACCTTGTTATAAACCTTTCCCAATTGCTAATGAGAAGCATGGTAATGGATGTGGTGGTTGCTGATATCCCACCCAAGTTCGGACTCCTCTTGTCTCGTCCATGGAGCAAAAGATTAGGAGGTACCTTGCAGATGGATCTTTCATATGCTATGATACCAGTGTTTGGAGGAGAGCTAAAAAGACTTTACAGAGAGAATCAACTTGCCTACATCATCAATGATGCAAAAAATTCTATAAATCATCCTATTTATGCTGTGGATACAGATTTTGGCTTGTGCATTCTTCAAATAGATGATTCTCAATCAACTCCTATGCAGCTTGTGAAGCCCACTGAACAAAAAACTGATGATAAGAGCATTTGGGTTTGGACCATGTATTTTTATGGGGCCAGTACTAAAGATTCAGCAGGAGAAGTGGTAGTTTTGATTTCTCCTTCAAAGGAGACTATACATTTGTCTTTTAAGCTTAATTTCAGAACTACTAACAACATAAAAGAGTATGAGGCCTTGCTGTTGGGATTAAATTCAGCTAAGGAGATGGGGATAAAAGGTTTAAAGGTGTTCAGAGATGCAGATCTCATCATACAACAAGTAAACAGTACCTTCCAAGCAAAGTATGTCAGATTGAAAGCCTACAGGGATGAGGTATGGAAAATTAGAGATTATTTTTCCATTTTTGAGATTTCTTATATAACTAGGGATATGAATCACCTTGCCGATTCCCTTTTTGTTTTAGCCAGCATGTTTATTCCTCCCATGCCCCCCTGGCTCAGTTATGAAATCCAAGTCAAATATAGGCCATATTTGCCTGACAATATTAAATACTGGAAAGTTTTTGAGGATGATGATGAACTTAATAGATTTATTCAAGTGGTAGATGAATTTTCTGATATGCATGTTGACCAACAAAATCTAAATGTAGAGGAATCCCAGAAGCCTAAGCTAAAACAAAAATTGGGTCAGCATGATATTGTTCAGCTACCTAAAAATTATATACCTCGAGGTTTGGTACCTCTCGAAAAGCTATTTGATCACAATGATGTCCCCTACAAGACAGACAAAAGGGAGAAAGATCCTGCTATTCATGAGCACAACATAGGGAGTGAAAGCCAGCCTAAATTCATAAATCTGTCCTCTGAATTGACTGTTGATTAGAAGTCCAAATATTGCAGCGTTTTGAAAGAATTTTCTGATGTTTTTGCTTGGAAATATAGTGATCTGAAGACTTATGACCCTGATATCATTCAACACAAGATCCCTCTTGTGAAGGACACCATCCCTTTCAAACAAAAGCTCAGACCTATCAGTCCTCTTCTTTTTCCTGTGATTGAAAGAGAAATAAAAAAGCTTCTTGATTCTAAGATCATAATCCCTTTGAGATACTCCAAATGGATTGCAAATCTAGTAATAGTGAGAAAGAAAAATGGTGAGGTCAGGTTATGTGTGGACTTTAGAAACTTAAACAAATGCTATAAGAAAGACAACTATCCCCTACCTAAAATGAAACATTTGTTGCAAAGAATTGCAGGGGCTACTGTTATGTCTTTCCTAGATGGTTTTTCCGGCTATAACCAGATTTCTGTCCATCCTGATGACCAAGAGAAGACTGCATTTACTACTCCTTGGGGTACCTTTATGTATGCCAAAATGCCATTCGGATTAATGAATGTCGGGGCCATGTTTCAAAGGGCTATGGACATAGTTTTTGTGGGTGAGAAGGACAAGTTTGTCCTCATATATCTTGATGACATCACAGTTTATTCCAACAGTCATGAGGAGCATCTAAATCATTTAAAAAGAGTGTTTTTGAAGTGCAAGCAGTTCGGAATCTCATTGAATCCCAAAAAGTCCCATTTTTCTCTCAGGAAAGGTAAGATCTTAGGCCACATTGTCTAGGCAGAAGGTGTTAAAATTGATCCATCTCAGGTGGAAGCAATTTAGAGGTTGTCCTTGCCAAGGTTGAAAAAGGATATTCAATCACTGCTCGGTAAGATTAATTTTGTTAGAAGATTTGTTCCAAATTTTGCCGAGTTAGTAAAACACATAACACGTATGCTGAAAAAGGGGTCTGAGATAAAATGGACAGACAATGCCAGGAATTCATTTTAGGATATCAAACAGGCTATCATGGAATCACCGACTCTGATCAGTCCGGATTACAACAAGATTTTCTACATTTTTTCCTTTGCTTCTTATGACACAGTGGCAGCAGTCCTGCTACAGAAAGATGATGACAATATGGATCACCCAGTTGATTTCTTAATCAAAACACTCAGAGATGTTGAACTAAGGTATGATCCTATTGAAAAACAAGCCTATGCTATCATAAAATGTTTAAAAGCTTTCAGAATTTATATCCTCCACTCAAAAGTCATTGCATATGTTCCTTCACCCTCCGTGAAAGATGTTTTGACTCAGCCTGATATTGATGGAAAGAGAGCTAAATGGATTGCAAAGTTGATTGAGTTCAACATTGAAGTAAAGCCCACCAAATTGGTAAAAGTCCAAGGCCTTGCTAAGCTTTTAACAGAGGAAAATCATGAGCTGTTGGACATAAATTTCATAGGAGAAAATTCAGTGAATTTGCAGATGGAGCTGGCAGCAGATGGACAGCATAACAATCAACAAGTGGCAGAGAACTTGTCTTCTTTTGAATGGTACTCAGGTATTATACATTTTTTGCAAAAGCTGGAAGTTCCTCCTGAACTCAGTATGACTCAAGCCCGAGCCCTTAAGCTCACAGCCATCAAATTTTGCATTTACAATAATATGTTATATTGGAAAGACCCTGCTAGTTTGCTACTGAGATGTTTAGACAAAGAAGAGTCAGTGGAAGTTATACATCAGTTTCATTCAAGTGTTTGTGGAGGTCATCATTACTGGAAGACCACTGTTCATAAAATTCTAAGGGTTGGATACTATTGGCCTTTTCTTTTCTTAGATGTGTGTGCCTTCATCAAATCTTGTAATAAATGTCAAAGATTTATAGGAAAACAACAGCTAAAATCTTTTCCCTTGAGACCTATAGTAGTGAATGGCCCTCTTCAGCAGTGGGGTTTAGATTTTATAGGTGATATAAATCCTTCGTCTAGTGGGCAACATAAGTGGATCTTAGTAGCCACAGATTATTTTACAAAATGGATAGAGGCAATTCCCACCAGGAATGCCACTCACCAAGTTGTCATGAAGTTTCTTTATGAAAATATCTTGAGCATATTAGGCTGTCCCAAAAGGCTGGTAACAGATAATGCAACAACGTTCAAAGCAGAGGCATTGGTAGACATGTGTGAATCAATGGGCATCCAGTTCGTACATTCGACCCCCTACTACCCTCAAGGTAATGGCCTGGCTGAATCATCCAATAAGAGCTTAATCAAAATCATCAGAAAACTGTTAGAGGAAAACAAAAAGAATTGGGATTCTAAACTGAAATTTTCTCTGTGAGCAGATAGAGTAACTATCAAAAAGTCCATAGGAACCTCTCCATTCAAATTGGTCTATGGGACTGGTGCCATTTTTCTTGTTCAATTAATTTTACCAGTGGATAGATTCTTTCAGGAAGAGCAAACTGAGTCGAATGATATGGTAAGAAGAATGCTTGATTTGGTGGAACTGCAACTGGCCTGTGAATAGTTAGTGGATAGATCAGAGGCTCATCAAAAGAAGATCAAAGATACTTTTGACAGAAAGGCAAAGGTGGATAATTTTAAGGTTGGTGACTGGGTGCTGAAATGGGATGCTCTCAGACAGGATAAAGGCAAGCATAACAAGTTCGATTCTTTGTGGACCGGCCCTTTCATGATAACTCAAGTACAAAACAACAACACATTCATTCTACAGAATCTAGGAGGTGAAGAAATGTTTGCTGGCCCGGTAAATGGGCGATTTTTGAAACTCTATTTTGTCTAAGGCTATGAAGCCTGGACACTGTAATTTTAGTTTTAGTCTTTATTTTTACAGAATAACTCCATGCCTAATGGAAACACTAGCAGATAGTTTTTAGTTTTCTTTTTAGGAAAGGCATTGGTTCTGTGGTTCTTGAAACCTTACAGGGAGGCGTTCATCCCCAATAGGAGCCAGTGTTATCTCCTTAAATAAATTGGTGGAAATTTTTCTTTTGAGGTGATAGGTTGCGGTCCAAAATTTATTTCTAAATTTTTGTAGCTAGGTTAGAGAGTCTATTTTTTGTAAATAAGCTCAGAAAGAAATTTTGATTTGGTTTGGTCAGGAAAAAGACAGAATCTTAGGTTTCCATGGTTTAGGAAATCCTGAAACGCGCTCATTAACCACCGAAAGCCTTTGTTTTTGGTAGTTAAGAGGGAAAAGCAAAAGTGCGGTTAACTACCGAAAATATTTCAATGGGAAAAATGAAAAGCCCGTGCTTTCGCATGAGCCAGTTGTCAATTGGCGCAATGATGGAAATGTAACTACCGAAATCTCATGAAGGTGGCAAGGTATGCACGTTCTGGTTATATCTATCCGAAGATTGAGATCTTGTTTTCCTTTCAACTGCATTTTTCTTTTCAAAATTAAGACTCGGCGAAGATACAGAAATTCATGCGTGTTTCCCGACTAATAGAAATGATTAGTCACGTAGCCTCTCACCATTTCCAGTCATGAGTACACAATCCATTATGACCCCGATTAATCTCTGATTTGATCTCCATTCATTATCAATTCGAATTCGGGAGATATTGAGACAGTCTTGAGCCCGTGATTTCATCAAGCAAATGCATATCCAGAGATCATAATCCCGTTTCTCGTGGTGATTGTTGAGTTCAGTTAGAGTCTAGTAAATCGCTCTCAAGGCAGTTGTCATACCAATCAATCCAAGTCAAGTCATCAGGTAAGTTTGAAACCTATACTGTTTCAACTTAAATATATATCCCACCGAAACTCAAAATTTTTGGCATATTTTCAGTCAGCCTGTTGCCTAAACTCAGCTAGTGTTTGAGATTTGCGATCCAAACTCTGTGTCACCCTGTCTCATTTGGTTTTCTATGAGTCATACTCTCTGTCATCCTAAATCATAGAGTCTTTGTCTCCCTGGCATGAAGTTTTTCCTTAATCACAGGTACAGTCAGAATTTACTAATGCCGAAAGTAGGGCCAGTTCTAAGGGCTAAATTGAATGGAGTTTGGTACCTTGAGACGCACCCTGAGGTGGCCAAGTTTTTCAAGCAGACTGGAGTCTATACATATTGGGAAAAACTTGCAGATTTTCATTAACAGGTGTCTGAGACTTTTTCTAGCTCATATGATGGAAGAACAACAACATTGGGAAAGGAGCAGTTTGTGGTAGATGAGGCAGCCATAGCTGAGTTCACAGGTCTTCCCATAACAGGCAATTGTTGGTTCAAATCAACTGTACCTTCAAACATTGAATTTAGGTCTTACCTACAGCCTCTGCACAAAGATCTTACATGGAAAAAAGACATACCAATGTCTTATCTGGAACCTAAATGAAAATCTCTCCTGAAGGCAATCTTTGTCTATATCACCTGTGAAGGTAGATACAACAGAGTCATGTTATACCACTTGAAACTTTTAAATCATTTCACAGGGAGATCTCCCATCAATTTACCATTTTACTTGCACAAAGCCCTCACGAAAATGGGTAGACAGGTCAAGTCCAAGCCCACTAAGGTGGCAAGTAGATTGTCTCATCAAGGACTAATTACTCTCATTGTCAAAGAGTCATTGAAGAAAAGGCAGGTAGATTGGAACTATTTCCTCTTTTGGAATGAATTCCAGATTGATTGGCAACAGTAGGAGAAGGGTAAAAAGGTTGCGACTAAGAAGACTATTACTCCTAAAAGTAGTTAGAGAAAACGCAAGGGTATCTCACCACCAAGAGATCCAATAGAATCATTTTTTGTTAAAAAGAAAAGAACCAAAAGAAAGTTACAGTTTGAGGGTGAGCAGTCCAAGGACCCTGCAAAAGGAAGTAACCCTTTAAAACTATCCTATAGTGATTTAGAACAAGAACAGGAGTTAGCAGAGACACAAGGTAATGTACATACTGGACAAGTTGCAGACAATTGTTCCAACTTACCTTCACCAACTCCTCTAGAGGCACACAGTGCACCAGTGGAAAAAGCCTCTTCAAGTAAGCCTAAAACATCTAGGGCACAGAAAATAAATAAACTCCTGCAACAAGTCTATGAAATGGAAGTCTTGGAAAGAGTTATTAAGAAGGCTAATATAGACTTGACTGAAAGGAATGCAGAGCTTTTCAATATAAACCAAACCCTCAAAGAAAAGAATGACAAGTTCAAAGACATGAACAGGGTGTTGATAAGGGAGAACATGAAGCTGTACAGATAGCTTAGAATTCTGAGGCTAAAATTAAAAGACTCTCAATCGCCAACACAGGAGCAAACAGGTTTGAAGACTCTAGCCAACTTAGCTACAACCATGGTAGATACACCAGAGCCTTCCACATAGCCAGTTGAAGTTTGAAGATCTGCATGAACAAAGGTTGCATCGTCCAAAAGACCTTGAAAATTCAACAAAGAATCAAGGTAATCATTTTTTAAAATTTTGAAGTTTTCTCAAAGCTGAAGTTTCGGTGGTTTAGGTGAATAGGATGACTATTCATTAACCACTGAAAGAAGAGATTTCAGTATTTAATCCACTCAGGAGTCTTCTACATTAACCACCGAAAGCCTGTCACTGCCAGAATGACCAAATTTTGCCCAGATCGATATTTTTTGAGTTGGAATGGTTTGAAACCTCTTCGAATGGACATTTGTTGAATTGTCAAGTTAGATACAATAGCTATTTTTTTATGGATAAGGGAAAGAAGAGGTGTTTCAACCATTTTTGGTACCTTTGACAAAGGCAGAAAATCAGGATGCTTGCTCACCTCAACAAATCTGAATTTGTATCTCTTGGAAGAGTCATCACTCAGCCTTGGAAGGGTATTTTGCACTGCACCATGACTCTACAGGATATGAATACCATGAAATCTAGGATTGACCTCATTTTTGGGGAATCATTTCATATCTTTTGCAAACTGAATTTTGACTTTCTATCTTTAGCATATTTGATCCATGCTTTTAGGATATCAAAACTACATTGTAAAGCTATAAAGCTAAAGGTAGAATAGGAACTAAGGGTTTGAATTTGGAGACTTTTTTCATATTATGTACTCAAACTTATTTTAATATTAAGTAATACAAGCTTCTTTTGCCATAACTTGTTCAGATTTCATCTTCTTATCTATTTGTACTTGCACCTGGATATTATATTCATGCTGTTATGCTTGTTTATGCCCAATAACTGTCATCTTATCATTGCATTCATAAGTTAAACTTTGCAAGTATTCCCGTGATTATTGTAATTGGCCATTAATATATGCTTTATATGTGATTCTTCTGATTATAATAGTTATTTCTCCATACATCCCTTTATTTGTAAACTCTCTGAACATTTGTGGTTGAAAGCCTCGTCCATCTAAATGTGTTCATGCATGTTTTGAGTGAGAAATGATTCAGTCATCCGACTTGATCCAAACCCACACTTATTATTGAGAAAACAATTACCAAAAGATTAAGTTACCATGCATCTCTAACTTACAGCCTAGGAGAGTTTCCTGGAGTGATAACAACTTACATTGCCTAAGTATCTATTTATAGATTACAAAATGGGCCTAAGCGTGGGTAAACCCACAGGCTGACATCCCTTTCCCTTTAAATAAACCAAAAAACCCTAAAAAGGTCCCAAAAATAGGTTTTGCTTCCCTAATTTCTGCTTTGCGTTGCGCTCTATCTTTGACTAGCTGTCGCAGTCCCAAAAATGGTCAAATATGACCAAGTATTCCTCAAAACTTGGTCAATGGCCAACAAGCCCCCAACACTCACCTTTGACTCATCACGAGTCACTCAGGTCTGACCAATTCTGCTTCAAACTCCTCGAGTTTGGCTCGAGCCTCTTCGACCTGCTGCTTTGCGGTTTCCTCTTGCTCGACGAACTCCTGGATGAGTGCATTATTGATTGGTCCCTCTAGGCATTTTTTAGCTATAGTCATGATCTATTCCAGCTCTATTCCTTGGTTCTCAATCTCTAAGAATAACTGACATGCCTTATCCTGCAGAGGTTGAAGTTGCTGAGTTACTTCCATTACCTTCCTCTGGATCCTGTGGATCTGTTGCTATGTGACACGTTGCTCATGGGATCGCTTCATTTTCTCTATGGTTGATAGTGCCTTTAACTGCATATGAAGTCTATCTTCATGCTGCTTCACTTCCTGGAGCTGGGACTCCATTTTATGCAATTCCGGGTTCTCGGTTAGGTTCTCATGTATCTGTACAGTTCTTATACCTAATTGTTTGCATTCTTCGGTGAGTGGTTTAATCCTTTCTACTGTACTCTGGGCAGTTATTTATCCTTTGTCGTGCTCTTCTTGTAGGGTGCTTGGGATGATTTGAAGCTCTAAGTCCACGATTCTTTGTTGAAGTTGCTGAATAACTTCAGCAAGCTTCATCACTTGATGGTGTAAGGGTTCTTCGACTTTCTTTTCTAAGCCAGTCACAGAGAGAAATTCTCTATTGACAACTTCTTCAATCTCGACTTGCTTCGCGAGAAGCTTCTCCTTCTCCTTTGGGATTTTTTCTCTGTCTTCATCAAATTTCACTTGGATGGCCTCTTTCTCTTGTTGTGCAGCTCGACGCAGCTCTATGATTTCCTCTTGTGATTTCTTTAGGGCTTGGGTGGCCTACGTTATTGCTTATTCTTCTTTTCGAAGGCGTACTTTGACTGTGTCAACAATCCTACGGAGTTGAACTGGTTCATATCCTACTTTTGTTGTTCCTTCTGGCAGGGGCACAGTGGAAGCTACACGGCTCAATTGAAGTGCTTTCTTTACTTCTTGGAACTCAATTTCAATTATGTTGTGCATGGCCTCTTGCTTGGCTACCTATTTTTTTGTTATCTCTTAGATAGCTTCATTCATAGTCACGAGGAGAAAGCTGAAGTCGTCTGGGGTGAGTGTGGTTGTCATTTTAGTCATGGATGCTTTTGAATTCTTATTGGAAGAAGGTTATGGAGGTGAACCCTTTATTTTCTTTATGATCTCTACTTCATCCTCTGGCCTTTGTTCAAATTCTCTGAAGTCTTCATTATTACCTTCGTGATCGAGTGTGGTGGAAGTCGTCCTTATAGATCTACTGTCGATGTCCTGGATTTCCTCATCTTTCTCTATCTTCTTATTTTTCTTCACCTTACTGGGCCCAGGTGTATTCTGCACAAATTTTGGGCTATCGATGTCGGACATATCTATTGGTTCTGCTGAGATAAGGAGGTCCACTGACCATTCCTTGGTGATTTCTTCTAGGTCTTCTTCTATCATCTTATAATAGGACTGAAGTTGTTCCTGGTGTTCATCAAGACGTGGAGTTAGGTATATAAAGTGGCGATCCACGTTGAAATTTATCAGAGGTCGGAACCTTTGTAAAGTGTTCAGGGTTATGCGAGGTTCACCCCCTATGGTTGCTTTCAGTTGGTTATAGTATGTATGAAAAATGACATTTGATTGCCAATGCTTGTTCATATCATTCGAGTACCATAAAGTACTAAACTTTGCGGCTAAAGGCTCAAAAGGGTTGAGGTCTGGGAAGGTTGCGCCTTCTGGTAGCTCCCATGAAAAAAAAGTGATCAGTATTAGAAGCCAGCTAAAATGGAATTCATGCGCTTGATCCTAGGATTCTTTGCAGTCAATCTCTAGCTAGTTAACCAAGTACTTCACCCAGTTCATCTGTAGTCCCTCTATGCATTTTCCTGTGAGGTCAACTACGAAGCCTGATACTTGAGTTGGTCTGTTCTTACGTACCAATTTCCCTACTATCAGTTGGCATGCAAGGTGCACTGCTCCACTGTCGATAGAGTCTACCTTGTAGCCTCGCATGCCCTTCTCGACATTGCCATAAGATTCTTTAATCTTCTGTGAAAGAGCATGGTCCGCGGTCTTTCCAAGGTAGTAATTCTGGGGATCAGGGCCCTGCATACTAATCCCAGTGATCCTATTGATCAGTGTTGGATCAACAGTTATGTGGTGGTTTACCCACAGGTGTCCTCCATGGTAACTTGCTAGCAAAAATTTTACACAAGCATTCACCTCTTGGTGTTTGCCGAAGTGTGGTATTTTCATAATGTTGAGCAAGGTAGACTGCTTAAGGTTCATCATCCATTACTGAGGGTCAATCTTGGAATTCTTTCCCTTGGTTCTGGTTAATTACTTGTGTGGGGAAAGCATGTTGTAAGATTTATGGTCTCCCAGGTTGAAGTCACAAAACTTCAACGCCGCAACCTTGTCTTGATCTGCGTAGTAGGTGTGTACTCCTTTTGGTAGATAAGCAGTGACTAGGGTGTATTCAAAGTCTCGAGGGATGTTGTCCCAGTTAATCGCACCAATCAGAGGGGGTATGTAAGCTGGTAGGATGGACGGTACTAACTTTGCATTGGTTATGTCATCTTTATGCTTAGTTATTCTTTCTGCACCGACTCGAGATGTGCCTGCTCGAGCAGTCAATGGGGAGGCTTGCATTTGTCTTGTCGATGATGCCTATAAACCCGTAGACAATCCTCTTTCCGACATGACTTGTTCGGTTATGAGGCTAGCGAGTACCTCTCTTACAAATTCTTCAGCTGCGCTGAGCTTGTCGGACTTATATGCTCAAGGAAAATAATCGGGTTCAAATTGGTCTTAAGAACTGTACTGGGATAAGTAACAACGGTGTGATGATCATTGTAGACACTTGCTAATTCTGAGAGCTTCAACTTCTTCATTGGAAAAAGTGTTCTTTGGGCATGGCACGATGAGCTAAATAGGCAATCTCAGCAACGGTCTGCTTGAAATGGACATGGGGCCTTCATTAAATCTGTTCTATCCGTTCTGGTGTTGTCCAATGGTCTAGTGGTAACCCATAATTGATTTTTGACCCATTCGGAGTGGCAGTCGAACGAACATATTGTCTTCTAATGGATATATCGCTTCACCATGGAAAAGTGACCCATGTCGTTGTTATGATATCTCAGTGAAGCTCGAATTCTGTAATTTCTCTTTTTGTGAAGTTCCATCTAGACTCTTTTGTAGTTTTTCCATCTTTGCCTTCTTCTTACTTAGCTTTCTAGCTTTCTTTCCCATGAGCTTTGTCTCAGTGGTTCTTTTCCCGTTCCAATTTCTATTTTCCTTGGATATAGTCACTTCATGTTGTTGATGTTCTTTCTTAGGGTTCAGGGATAACAACTCTTCTTTTTCTACGATGGAGACTTCAACCTTTTGTGAATCCTTTGGCATTCTGATAACTTCGAAGTCTGGGTTTCTAGTGTGAAATGGCTTTGATTTGTTCTTCTATTTTCCAATCAACTGCGCGATCTTTCTGGTCCTGAAGTCTTTTAACTCTTGTCTTTTTTGTTCTAAAACTTTTTCTTCTGCCTTATTTCTAGCGTGATCTCTTTCAATCCAAGGATTTCCAAGTAACATAGTAAATGGGGCACTGTCCTCAATAAATTTAATGATTTCAAAATCTTCCTTTGTCAGAATTGCATTGACATTCATAGATATCCGAGTGAGCCTTCCACATAGGTTTACCATTTTTCCTCTGAGTAACCCTATTCCACTTAGGGATGGAGTCATAGCAGGTCTCCCTATAGATTCCCAAGTTCTTTCTGTCATGAAATTCACCTGCGTTTCCTCATCCAGAACACAGTCAATGTCGAAGTCTTTTATTCTTACTTCGATGCATTCTTTTTCTTTGAAGATCTATGATAGCCTGATATGTCAATGATCATTCAAGGCTTCTTTCATCTGTAGTAACATCTTCTCTGATTCTTTTTGGGTTTCTGCTATTTGTGGATCTGCCTTAAGGTTTTCTTCGCGTAGATTCATTTTTTCAATCCTGGCAATCATTCTATGGCAATCCAATACTTCATGGTCCAAAGCCTTGCAACAGAGACAACTCGTTCTTCCACCAAGGCACTCCTTAGCTAGATGTCCCAGTTTTCTGCAACTGTAACATAGGGTCAATCCTCTTTTTCTTTTAAATGATCCCCAACCTCTTCTGTACTACGCACTAGGGTCATGGTAGTTAGCCTGCAAAAAATTCTTTCTAGGATCCTGCATCCATCTGTTAGTCCAAACATTCTTTCTATGCATAGGTATAACATATATATAATTATTCTTATATTATCTATCAAATTTTATTTCATCTAACAATGCCCTCGTTTTCAGGCTAGGACAAAATCTATCAAGTGTACCTAAATTCATGCTTCAAAAACAAAACATTTCCACTTATCTTACCTATACATAGCACACAGTTATCAGATCTAAGACGTTTAACTATTCTTACCTTTATCAGAGCACAGAGTTTACAGATCTTACCTCTTTTCTATAGATCTTTCCTCTTTCTTTCAGAAATTTCCACTTTTCCACTTCAAAGAGCTACCGACAAATTTAGTCACAGGTATTGAACAATTAGACAAGGTGTTCTTAAAACACTGGGGAGAAAGAAGAGATCTGCTATATTACATTTCTGAGTTTGGAAACTTAAGGAGAGAATATGGAGAGTTGGTCTCTAACTTCATCAAAAGGTTTAATAGAATGTTTGGCAATATCCCTGTAGAGATCAAACCAAGTGATGCATCGGCAAAGATCACATTCTATGTTGCCTTTGATCCAGATTTTTGTCTAATCCTCAGAGAAAGAAGATCAACCACACTTGCTTTAATGCAAGATGTTGCCCTGGAAGTTGAATCAAACATTATGGAATCTCAGAATCTCAAAGGAAAGGTCGAGAGAAAGAAGTCTGTTGTTGAGCCCTCTTCTTCTTCTAATAGTAAAATGGAAAAGATGGAAAATATGTTGGACAACTTGACATCTGAAATGTCAAAATTGAAGATCCAGAATCAACAACCAGCAAGGACAAAAGAGCCAAATGCTTTTGTCCCGAGAAATCCGAATGCTTTCCCTTACAGAAGGAACAATCAACAAGTCCATATACTTCAGAGAGACAAGAATGTAGCTGATGATCAGAGAATCAGAGCCCCTTTTTAAAATGCAATGTTAGAAGAAGAACAATAGCCATCTCATGATGAAGTTGAAGAAGCAGATGAGAAAAATTGTTTTGGTGACGAAAATGATTCCTTCTTTTTGACATAAGTAGATTATGAAGAAGCCCTGATGGACCAGCAAATTCATGAGGCAAGTATTGAAGAATCTGTCTATCTGACGGATGATCAGAAAGGTTATAATTTAAGATCCAAAAATTCTACCCCTAAACTATTGCTCACTGCTCCTGTGAAGAATAAAGAAGTTGCTTCCAAGCAGCCTACTGCTCCTGTAAAACAGACCTCTGCTCCTACAAAACAATAGCAGAAGAAAGCCCAACACCTAGCCAAGGAGCAAGTTATTCTCAAAGCTCCTTCCAATGAGGTAAAAGCTTTTGATAAATCAGCTTTCTCTTTTAATTTCGAATCAAAAATTCAGAAAGTAAATATACCTATGCCATTAATCGAACTCATGAAGAATGATATCTTTAAGTCTACCATCCTGAAGTCCCTTGAACCGAAGACCTCTTCATCTACTGATTTTGTAAACCTACAAGATGACAAGCCAACAATAACTATAGGGCATATGATAGAAGACCGAGATGATTCTTGTCCACCATTCTATATATCCCTAAATGTCCATGATAAGATCCTCCACAACTTCTTTCTTGATTTAGGAGCATCACATAATCTTATGCCCAAAGTAGTCATGGATGAGCTTGGGCTTGAGGTCACCAAACCATATCATGATCTCTTCTCGTTTGACTCTAGGAAAGTCAGATGCCTTGGCCTCATAAAAGACCTTGTTATAAACCTTTCCCAATTGCCAATGAGAAGCATAGTAATGGATGTGGTGGTTGTTGATATCCCACCCAAGTTCGGACTCCTCTTGTCTCGTCCATGGAGCAAAATATTAGGAGGTACCTTGCAGATGGATATTTTGTATGCTAAGATATCGGTGTTTGGAGGAGAGCTAAAAATACTTTACAGAGAGAATCAACTTGCCTACATCATAAGTGATTCAAATTTTTTTGTAAATCATCCTATTTATGTTGTGGATACATATTTTGGCTCGTGCATTCTTCAAATACATGATTCTCAATCAAATCCTATGCAGCTTGTGAAGCCCACTGAAAAACAAACTGATGATAAGAGCATTTGGGTTTGGACCATGTATTTTGATGGGGCCAGTACTAAAGATTCAGCAGGAGCAGTGGTAGTTTTGATTTCTCCTTCAAAGGAGACTATACATTTGTCTTTTAAGCTTAATTTCAGAACTACTAACAACACAACAGAGTATGAGGCCTTGTTGTTGGGATTAAATTTAGCTAAGGAGATGGGGATAAAAGGTTTAAAGGTGTTTGGAGATGCGGATCTCATCATACAACAAGTAAATAGTACCTTCCAAGCAAAGCATGTCAGATTGAAAGCCTACAGGGATGAGGTATGGAAAATTAGAGATTCTTTTTCCATTTTTGAGATTTCTTATATAACCAGGGATATGAATCACCTTGCCGATTCCCTTGCTATTTCAGCCAACATGTTTATTCCTCCCATGCCCCCCAGGCTCAGTTATAAAATCCAAGTCAAATATAGGCCATCTTTGCTTGACAATATTAAATACTGGAAAGTTTTTGAGGATGATGATGAACTTAATAGCTTTCTTCAAGTGGTAGATGAATTTTCTGATATGCACGTTGACCAACAAAATCTAAATGTAGAGGAATCCCAAAAGCCTAAGCTAAAACAAAAATTGGGTCAGCATGATATTGTTCAGCTACCTAACAATTATATACCTCGAGGTATGGTACCTCTTGAAAAGAAATTTGATCACAATGATGTCCCCTACAAGCCAGACAAAAAGGAGAAAGATCCTGTTGTTCATGAGCACAACATAGGGAGAAAAAGCCAGCCTAAATTCATAAATCTGTCCTCTGAATTGACTGCTGATTAGAAGTCCGAATATTGCAGCATTTTGAAAGAATTTTCTGATTTTTTTCTTGGAAGTATAGTGATCTGAAGAATTATGACCCTGATATCATTCAACATAAGATCCCTCTTGAGAAGGATACCATCCCTTTCAAACAAAAGCTCAGACCTATCAGTCCTCTTCTTTTGCCTGTGATTGAAAGAGAAATCAAAAAGCTTCTTGATGCTAAGATCATAATCCCTTTGAGATACTCCAAATGGATTGCAAATCTAGTAATAGTGAGAAAGAAAAATGGCGAGGTTAGGTTATGTGTGGACTTTAGAAACTTAAACAGATGCTCTAAGAAAGGCAACTATCCCCTACCTAAAATGGAACATTTGCTGCAAAGAATTTCAGGGGCTACTGTTATGTCTTTCCTAGATGGTTTTTCTGGCTATAACCAGATTTCTATCCATCCTGATGACCAAGAGAAGACTGCATTTACTACTCCTTGGGGTACCTTTGTGTACGCCAAAATGCCATTCAGATTAATGAATGTCGGGGCCATGTTTCAAAGGGATATGGACATAGCTTTCATGGGTGAGAAGGACAAGTTTGTCCTCATATATCTTGATGACATCATAGTTTATTCTAGTAGTCATGAGGATCATCTAAAGCATTTAAAAAGAGTGTTTTTGAAGTGCAGGCAGTTCAGAATCTCATTGAATCCCAAAAAGTCCCATTTTTCTCCAGGAAAGGTAAGCTCTTAGGCCACATTGTCTCAACAGAAGGTGTTAAAATTG
The DNA here is from genome assembly GCA_032191745.1 of Picea mariana. Lineage (NCBI taxonomy): Eukaryota > Viridiplantae > Streptophyta > Pinopsida > Pinales > Pinaceae > Picea > Picea mariana. The sequence continues at coordinate 28,411 of JASDQU010374252.1, read as the reverse complement.
ATCCTGTTCAGGTGGAAGTAATTCAGAGGATGTCCTTGCCAAGGTCAAAAAAGGATATTCAATCGTTGCTCGGTAAGATTAATTTTGTTAGAAGATTTGTTCCAAATTTTGCCGAGTTAGTAAAACACATAACATGTATAATGAAAAAGGGGTCTGAGATAAAATGGACAGACAATGCAAGGAATTCATTTCAGGATATCAAACAGGCTATCATGGAATCCCCGACTCTGATCAGTCCAGATTACAACAAGATTTTCTACATTTTTTCCTTTTCTTCTTATGACACAGTGGCAGCAGTCCTGCTATAGAAAGATGATGACAATATGGATCACCGAGTTGATTTCTTCAGCAAAACACTTAGAGATGTTGAACTAAGGTATGATCCTATTGAAAAACAAGCCTATGCTCTCATAAAATCTTTAAAATCTTTCAGAATTTATATCCTCCACTCAAAAGTCATTGCATATGTTCCTTCACCCTCCGTGAAAGATGTTTTGACTCAGCCTGATATTGATGGAAAGAGAGCTAAATGGATTGAAAAGTTGATCAAGTTCAACATTGAATTAAAGCCCACCAAATTAGTAAAAGGCCAAGGCCTTGATAAGATTTTAACGGAGGAAAATAATGAGCTGCTGGACATAAATTTCATAGGAGAAAATTTAGTGAATTTGCAGATGGAGCTGGAAGCAGATGGACAACATAAAAATCAACAAGTGGCAGAGAACTTGTCTTCTTGTGAATGGTATTCAGGTATTATACATTTTTTGCAAAAGCTGGAAGTTCCTCCTGAACTCAGTATGACTCAAGCCCGAGCCCTTAAGCTCAGAGCCATCAAATTCTGCATTTACAATAATCTGTTATATTGGAAAGACCCTGCTGGTTTGCTACTGAGATGTTTAGACAAAGAAGAGTCAGTGGAAGTTATACATTAGTTTCATTCAAGTGTTTGTGGAGGTCATCATTACTGGAAGACCACTGTTCATAAAATTCTAAGGGTTGGATACTATTGGCCTTTTCTTTTCTCAGATGTGTGTGCCTTCATCAAATCTTTTGATAAATGTCAAAGATTTACAGGAAAACAATAGCTAAAATATTTGCCCCTGAGACCTATAGTAGTGAATGGCCCTCTTCAGCAGTGGGGTTTAGATTTTATAGGTGAGATAAATCCTTCGTCTAGTGGGCAACATAAGTGGATCTTAGTAGCCATAGATTATTTTACAAAATGGATAGAGGCAATTCCCACCAGGAATTCCACTCACCATGTTGTCATGAAGTTTCTTTATGAAAATATCTTGAGCAGATTCGGCTGTCCCAAAAGGCTGGTAACAGATAATGCAATAGCGTTCAAAGCAGAGGCATTGGTAGACATGTGTGAATCAATGGGCATCCAGTTGGTACATTCAACCCCCTACTACCCTCAAGGTAATGGCCTGGCCGAATCATCGAATAAGAGCTTAATCAAAATCATCAAAAAACTGTTAGAGGAAAACAAAAAGAATTGGGATTCTAAACTGAAATTTGGTCTGTGAGCAGACAGAGTAACTATCAAAAATTCCATAGGAACCTCTCCATTAAAATTGGTCTATGGGACTGGTGCCATTTTTCCTGTTCAGTTAATTTTACCAGTGGCTAGATTCTTTTAGGAAGAGCAAACTGAGTTGAATGATATGGTAAGAAGAATGCTTGATTTGGTGGAACTACACTAGGCCCGCGAATAGTTAGTGGATAGATCAGAGGCTCATCAAAAGAAGATCAAAGATACTTTTGACAGAAAGGGAAAGGTGGATAATTTTAAGGTTGGTGACTGGGTGCTGAAATGGGACGCTCTCAGACAGGATAAAGGCAAGCATAACAAGTTCGATTCTTTGTGGACTGGCCCTTTCATGATAACTCAAGTACAAAACAACAACACATTCATTCTACAGAATCTGGGAGGTGAATAAATGTTCGGTGGCCCGGTAAATGGGAGATTTTTGAAAGTCTATTTTGTCTAAGGATGTGAAGCCTGGACACTGTAATTTTAGTTTTAGTCTTTATTTTTACAGAATAACTCCATTCCCAATGGAAACACTAGCAGATAGTTTTTAGTTATCTTTTCAGGAAAGGCATTGGTTCTGTGGTTCTTGAAATCTCAGAGGGAGGCGTTCATCCCCAATAGGAGCTAGTGTTATCTCCTCAAATAAATTGGTGGAAAATTTTCTTTTGAGGTGATAGGTTGTGGTCCAAAATTTATTCCTAAATTTTTGTAGCTAGGTTAGAGAGTTTATTTTTTGTAAATAAGCTTAGAAAGAACTTTTGATTTGGTTTGGTTGAGCAAAAGATAGAAACTCAGGTTTCGGTGGTTTAGGCAAGCCTGAAACACGCTCATTAACCACCAAAAGCCTTTGTTTCCAGTAGTTAAGAGGGAAAAGCAAAAGTGCGGTTAACTACAGAAAAGATTTCAACGGGAAAAATGAAAAGCCCGTGCTTTGGCACGAGCCAGTTGTCAATTGGCACAATGATGGAAACGTAACCACTGAAAGCTCATGAAGGTGGTAAGGTATGCACGTTCTGGTTATATCTATCCGAAGATTGAGATCCTGTTGTCCTTTCAACTGCCTTTGTCTTTTCAAAATTAAGACTCGGCGAAGATACAGAAATTCATGCGTATTTCCCGACTAACAGAAATGATTAGTCACGTAGCCTCTCACCATTTCCAGTCACGAGTACACAATCCATTATGACCCCGATTAATCTCTGATTTGATCTCCATTCATTATCAATTCGAATTCGGGAGTTATTGAGACAGTCTTGAGCCCGTGATTTCATCAAGCAAACGCATATCTAGAGATCATAATCCTGTTTCTCGTGGTGATCATCGAGTGCAGTTAGTGTCTAGAAAATCGCTCTCAAGCCAGTTGTCATACCAATCAAGCCAGGTCAAGTCATCAGGTATGTTTGAAACCTATACTGTTTCAACTTAAATGTATATCCCACCGAAACTCAAAATTTTTGGCATGTTTTCAGTCAGCCTGTTGCCTAAACTCGGTTAGTGTTTGAGATTTGCGATCTGAACTCTGTGTCACCCTGTCCCGTTTGATTTTCTATGAGTCATACTCTCTGTCATCCTAAATCATAGAGTCTTTGTCTCCCTGGCATGAAGTTTTTCCTTAATCACAGGTACAGTCAGCATTTACTAATGCTGAAAGCAAGGCCAGTTCTAAGGGCTGAATTGGATGGAGTTTGGTACCTTGAGGTGCACCCTGAGGTGGCCAAGTTCTTCAAACAGACTAGAGTCTATACATATTGTGAAAAATTTGCAGATTTTCATCAACATGTGTCCGAGACTTTTGCTAGCTCGTATGATGGAAGAACAACAACAGTGGGAAAGGAGTAGTTTGTGGTAGATGAGGCAACCATAGCTGAATTCATAGGTCTTCCCAGAATAGGCGATTGTTGGTTCAAATCAACTGTACCTTCAAACATTGAATTTAGGTCCTACCTACAGCCTCTGCACAAAGATCTTACATGGAAAAAAGACATACCAATGTCTTATCTGGAACCTAAATGGCAATCTCTCCTTAAGGAAATATTTGTTGATATCACCTGTGAAGGTAGATACAACAGAGTCATGTTCTACCACTTCAAACTTTTAAATCATTTCACAGGGAGATTTCCCATCAATTTACCATTTTACTTGCACAAATCCCTCACGAAAATGGGTAGACAGGTCAAGGCCAATCCCACTAAGGTTGCAAGTAGATTGTCTCATCAAGGACTCATTACTCTCATTGTCAAAGAGTCATTGAAGAAAAGGCAGGTAGATTGAAACTATTTCCTCTTCTGGAATGAATTCCAGACTGATTGGAAACAACAGGAGAAGGGTAAAAAGGTTGCCACTAAGAAGACTATTACTCCTAAAAGAAGTCAGAGAAAATGCAAGGGTATCTCACCACCAAGAGATCTGATAGAATCATCCTCTGTTAAAAATAAAAGAACCAAAAGAAAGTTACAGTTTGAGGGTGAGTAGTCCAAGGACCCTCCAGAAGGAAGTAACCCTTTAAACCTACCCTATAGTGATTTAGAACCAGAATAGGAGTTAGCAGAGACACAAGGTAATGTAGAGACTGAACAAGTTGCAGACGACTGTTCCAACTTACCTTCACCAACTCCTCTAGAGGCACACAGTCCACCAGTGGCAAAATCCTCTTCAAGTAAGCCTAAAGCATCTAGGGCACGAAAAATCAATAAACTCCTGCAACAAGTCTATGAAATGGAAGTCTTGGAAAGAGTTATTAAGAAGGCAAATACAGAATTGACTGAAAGGAATGCAGAGCTTTTCAAGATAAACCAAACCCTCAAAGAAACTCATTACAAGATCAAAGACAGGAACACGGTGTTGATAAGGGAGAACATGAAGCTGTACAGACAACTTAGAATTCTGAGGCTGAAATTAAAAGACTCTCAATCGCCAACACAGGAGCAAACAGGTTTGGAGACTCTATCCAACTTAGCTACAACCATGGTAGATACACCAAAGCCTTCCACATATCTAGTTGAAGTTTGAAGATCTGCATGAACAAAGGCTGCATCGTCCAAAAGACCTTGAACATTCAACAAAGAATCAAGGTAATCATTTTTGCAAATTTTGAAGTTTTCTCAAAGATGAAGTTTCGGTGGTTTAGGAAAACAGGACGACTATTCATTAACCACCGAAAGCAAATCTTTCGGTAGTTAATGCACTCAGTAGTCTTCTACATTAACCACCGAAAGCTTGTCACTGCCAGAATGACCGAATTTTTGCCCAGATCGAGATTTTTTGAGTTGAAATGGTTTGAAACCTCTTCAAATGGACATTTGTTGAATTGTCAAGTCAGATCCAATAGCTATTTTTTGATGGATAATGGAAACAAGAGGTGTTTCAACCATTTTTGGTACCTTTGACAAAGGCAGAAAATCAAGATGCTTGCTCACCTCAACAAATCCGAATTTGTATCTCTTGGAAGAGTCATCACTCAGCCTTGGAAGGGTATTTTGCACTGCACCATGATACTACAGAATATGAAGACCATGAAATCTGGGATTGACCTCATTTTTGGGGAATCATTCCATATCTTTTGCAAACTGAATTTTGACTTTCTATCTTTAGCATATTTGATCCATGCTTTTAGGATCTCAAAACTACATTGTAAAGCTATAAAGCTAAAGGTAGAATAGGAACTAAGGGTTCGAATTTGGAGACTTTTTTCATATTATGTACTCAAACTTCTCATTTTAATATTAAGTAATACAAGCTTCTTTTGCCATAACTTGTTCAGATTTCATCTTCTTATCTATTCTGTACTTGCACCTGGATATTATATTCATGCTGTTATGCTTGTTTATGCCCGATAACTATCATCTCATCATTGCATTCATAAGTTAAACTTTGCAAGTATTCCTGTGATTATTGTAATTGGCCATTCATATATGCTTTATATGTGATTCTGCTGATATAATAGTTATTTCTCCATACATCCCTTTATTTGTAAACTCTCTGAACATTTGTGGTTGAAAGACTTGTCCATATAAATGTGTTCATGAATGTTTTGAGTGAGAAATGATTCAGTCATCCGACTTGATCCAAACCCACACTTATTATTGAGAAAACAGTTACCAAAAGATTAAGTTACCAGGCATCTCTGACTTACAACCTATGAGAGTTTCCTGGAGTGATAACAAGTTACATTACCTAAGTATCTATTTATAGATTACAAAATGGGCCTAAGCGTGGGTAAACTGAAGGGCCGAAATCCCTTTCCCTTTACATCAACCCAAAAACCCTAAAAAGGTCCCAAAAATAGGTTTTGCTTCCCTAATTTCTGCTTTGCATTGCGCTCCATCTTTGACTAGCTGTCGCAGTCCCAAAAATGGTCAAATATGTCCAAGTATTCCTCAAAACTTGGTCAAGGGACAATAATCCCCCAACACCCACCTTTGACTCATCCTGAGTCACTCAGGTCTGACCAATTCTGCTTCAAACTCCTCGAATTTGGCTCGAGCCTCTTCGACCTGCTGCTTTGCGGTTTCCTCTTGCTCGACGAACTCCTGGATGAGTGTGTTATTGTCTGGTCCCTCTAGGAATTTTTTGGCTGTAGTCATGATCTGTTCCATCTCTATTCCTTGGTTCTCAATCTCTAAGAATAGCTGACATGCCTTATCCTACAAAGGTTGAAGTTGCTGAGTTACTTCCATTACCTTCCTCTGGATCATGTGGATCTGCTGCTATGCGACGCATTTCTCATGGGATCACTTCATCTTCTCTATGGTTGATATGGCCTTTAACTGTGTCTGAAGTCTATCTTCATGCTGCTTCGCTTCCTGGAGTTGGGACTCCAGTTTATGTAATTCTGGGTTCTCGGTTAGGTTCTCATGTATCTGCACAGTTTTTATACTTAATTGTTTGCATTCTTTGGTGAGTGCTTTAATCCTTTCTACTGTACTCTGGGAAGTTATTTATTCTTGTCGCGCTCTTCTTGTCGGGTGCTTGGGATGATTTGAAGCTCTAATTCCACGATTCTTTGTTGAAGTTGCTGAATAACTTCAGCAAGCTTCATCACTTGACGGTGTAAGGGTTCTTCAACCTTCTGTTCTAAGCCAGTCACAAAGAGAAATTCTCTGTTGACAACTTATTCGATCTCGACTTGCTTCGCAAGAAGCTACTCATTCTCCTTTTGGATTTTTTCTCTGTCTTCATCAAATTTCACTTGGATGGCCTCCTTCTCTTGTTGTGCAGCTTAGCACTGCTCTATGATTTCCTCTTGTGCTTTCTTTAGGGCTTGGGTGGCCTGCTTTGTTGCTTATTCTGCTTTTCAAAGGTGTACTTTGACTATGTCAACAATCCTGCAGTGTTGAACTGGTTCATCTCCTGCTTCTGTTGTTCCTTCTGGAAGGGGCACAGTGGAAGCTGCACGACTCGATTGAAGTGATTTCTTTACTTCTTGGACCTCGATTTCAATTATGTTGTACATGGCCTCTTGCTTGGCTACCTGTTTTTTTGTTATCTCTTTGATAGCTTCATTCATAGTCGCGATGAGAAAGCTAAAGTCGTCTGGGGTGAGTGTGGTTGTCATTTTAGTCACGGATGCTTTCGAATTCTTCTTGGAAGAAGGTTCTAGAGGTGAACCCTTTCTTTTCTTTATGATCTCTACTTCATCCTCTGGCCTTTGTTCAAATTCTTTGAAGTCTTTGTTATTACCTCTGTGATCGGGTGTGGTGGAAGTCATCCTTACAGATCTACTGTCGATGTCCTGGATTTCCTCATCTTTCTTTATCTTCTTATTTTTCTTCACCTTACTGGGCTCAGGTGTATTCTGTACAACTTCTGGGCTATCGATGTCGGACATATCTATTGGATTTGTTGAGATAAGGAGGTCCACTGACCATTCCTTGGTGATTTCTTCTAGGTCTTCTTCTGTCAGCTTATAATAGGACTGAAGCTATTCCTGGTGTTCATTAGCACGTGGAGTTAGGTATATAAACTAGCGATCCACGTTGAACATTATCAGAGGTTAGAACCTTTGTAAAGTGTTCGGGGTTATGTGAGGTTCACCCCCTATGGTTGCTTTCAGTTGGTTATAGTATGTATAAAAAACGACATTTGATTTCCACTGCTTGTTCATATCGTTCGAGTACCATAAAGTACTAAACTTTTCGGCTAAGGGCTCAAAAGGTTCGAAGTCCGGGAAGGTTGTGCCTTTTGGTAGCTCCCATGAAACAAAAGCGATCAGTATTAGAAGCCAACTAAAATGGAATTCATGCCCCTGATCCTAGGCTTCTTTGCAGTCAATCTCTAGCTAGTTAACCAGGTACTTCACCTAGTTCATCTGTAGTCCCTCTGCGCATTTTCCTGTGAGGTCAACTACGAAGCCTGATACTTGAGTTGGTCTGTTCTTACGTACCAATTTCCCTGCTATCAGTTGGCATGCAAGGCGCGCCACTCTCGATAGAGGCTACCTTGTAGCCTCGCATGCCCTTCTGGACATTGTCATAAGCTTCTTTAATCTTCTGTGAAAGAGCATGGTCCACGGTCTTTCCAAGGTAGTAATCCTGGGGATCAGGGCCTTGCATACTAATCCCAGTGATCCTATTGATCAATGTTGGATCAATAGTTATGTGGCAGTTTACCCACAGGTATCATCCATGGTAACTTGCTAGAAAAACTTTTACACAAGCATTCACCTCTTGGTGTCTGCCGAAGTGTGGTATTTTCATGATGTTGAGCAAGGTAGACTGCTCAAGGTTCATCATCCATTCGTGAGGGACGATCTTGGAATTCTTTCCCTTGGTTCTGGTTAATTACTTGTGTGGGGCAAGCATGTTGTAAGCTTTATGGTCTCCCAGGTTGAAGTCACAAAACTTCAATGCCTCAAGCTTCTCTTGATCTGCGCAGCGGGTGTGTACTCCTTTTGGTAGATAAGATGTGACTAGGGTGTATTCAAAGCCTCGAGGGAGACTGTCCCAGTTAATCGCACCGATCAGAGGGGGTATGTAAGCTGGTAGGATGGACGGTACTAACTTTGCATTGGTTATGTCGTCTTTATGCTTAGTTATTCTTTCTGCGCCAACTCGAGATGTGCCTGCTCGAGCAGTCGACGGGGAGGCTTGCATTCCTCTCGTCGATGATGCCTATAAACCTGTATAAAATCCTCTTTCCGACATGACTTGTTCGGTTATGAGGCTAGCGAGTACCTCTCTTACAAATTCTTCAGCTGCACTGAGCTCGTCGGACTTATACGCTCAAGTAAAATAATCGGGGTCACACTGGTCTTAAGAACTGTACTGGGATAAATAACAATGGTGTGACGATCACTGTAGACACTTGCTAATTCTGCGAGCTTCAACTTCTTCATTGGAAAAAGTGTTCTTTGGGCATGGCGCGACGAGATAAATAGGGAATCTCATTACTTGCAATGGACATGGGGCCTTCATTAACTCTGTTCTATCCGTTCTGGTGTTGTCCAATGGTCTAGTGGTAACCCATAATTGATTTTTGGCCCATTCGGAGTGGCAGTCGAACGAACATATTGTCTTCTAATGACTATATCGCTTCGCCATGGAAAAGTGACCCATGTCGTTGTTATGATATCTCAGTGAAGCTCGAATTCTGCAATTTCTCTTTTTGTGAAGTTCCATCTGGACTCTTTTGTAGTTTTTCCATCTTTGCCTTCTTCTTACTTAGCTTTCTAGCTTTCTTTCCCATGAGCTTCGTCTCAATGGTTCTTTTCCCGTTCCAATTTCTATTTTCCTTGGATATAGTCACTTCATGTTGTTGATGTTCTTTCTTAGGGTTCAGGGATAACAACTCTTCTTTTTCTACGATGGAGACTTCAGCCTTTTGTGAATCCTTTGGCATTCTGATAACTTTGAAGTCTGGGTTTCTAGTGTGAAATGGCTTTGATTTGTTCTTCTGTTTTCCAATCAACTGCGCGATCTTTCTGGTCCTGAAGTCTTTTAACTCTTGTCTTTTTTGTTCTAAAACTTTTTCTTCTACCTTCTTTCTAGCGTGATCTCTTTCAATCCAAGGATTTCCAAGTAACATAGTAAATGGGGCACTGTCCTCAATAAATTTAATGATTTCAAAATCTTCCTTTGTCAGAATTGCATTGACATTCATAGATATCTGAGTGAGCCTTCCACATAGGTTTACCATTTTTCCTCTGAGTAACCCTATTCCACTTAGGGATGGAGTCATAGCAGGTCTCCCTATAGATTCCCAACTTCTTTCTGTCATGACATTCACCTGTGTTTCCTCATCTAGAACACAGTCAATGTCGAAGTCTTCTATTCTTACTTCGATGCATTATTTTTCTTTGAAGATCTCTGATAGCCTGATATGTCAATGATCATTCAAGGCTTCTTTCATCTGTAGTAACATCTTTTCTGATTCTTTTTGGGTTTCTTCTATTTGTGTATCTGCCTTAAGGTTTTCTTCACGTAGATTCATTTTTTCAAGCCTAGCAATCATTCTATGGCAATCCAATACTTCATGGTCCAAAGCCTTGCAACAGAGACAACTCGTTCTTCCACCAAGGCACTCCTTAGCTAGATGTCCCAGTTTTCTGCAACTGTAACATAGGGTCAATCCTCTTTTTCTTTTAAATGATCCCCAACCTCTTCTGTACTGTGCACTAGGGTCATGGTAGTTAGCCTGCAAAAAATTCTTTCTAGGATCTTGCATCCATATGTTAGTCCAAACATTCTTTCTATGCATAAGTATAATGTATATATCATTATTCTTATCATATCTATCAAATTTTCTTTCATCTAACAATGCCCTAGTTTTCAGGCTAGGACAAAATCTATCAAGCGTACCTAAATTCATGCTTCAGAAACAAAACATTTCCACTTATCTTACCTATATAGAGCACAAAGTTTTTAGGTCTAAGACTTTTAACTATTCTTACCTTTATCACAGCACAGAGTTTACAGATCTTACCTCTTTTCTGTAGATCTGTCCTCTTTCTTTCAGAAATTTCCACTTTTACTTTTCTTAGAGAACAGATCATTTAGATCTCAGTTCTTTTCTTCAGATTGATTTGATTCAAAGCTTATTTTACACAAAGCTTCTTCTTGTTTAGTTCCCAGCAATGACAGTTTCAGGTCCAAGCAACGGAACCATTTGTTGGCACAGGGGAAAAACCAGGGTTCACTTCAAGAGCGCACCAACAAACCCTAACTACCGACCCTTTTGGAAACACCTCGAAGAAGATGAAGTCTCACCCGAGGTAGAGGCAGGGATGGTTGCAGGAATCAGATGTCTGTAACCTTAGCTAGGACACAGATCTGTGATTATATCACTTAGCAATTATCTAGCATCGTTTACCCATCAATATTCAACCCTTACAACACTTCACAGATATCACAGAGCATCACAGTATATACTTAAATTCGAGAAGACTTAGCACTTAGATACAACAAGATAGATTGGATTCACCATATCAGACACTAAGCATCATATATATTAGATCTAACATTCATTCCTATCTCAGAAACACAAAGCATAACTAAATCTATTTAATCACATCAAGCACTTAGCCGAGAAGGAGATAAATGCATTAGGTCGAATCACAGAGCACAATACACAAAGTTACTATGGTTCACCCCCACCCTCGGGCTATGTCCACAAAGTATTCTTCTTTATATTATCTCAATCAAGCGGTTACAACACAGAGCTTCAATGATCCTTACTTCACACAGGACAGAAGATCTGCGCAGCTCGCTAGATCCTTCTTCCTTGCACTTCAGCACAAAACTACAAAAACTTACACTTAGCTTTTCAAGCTCCTTACAATAATGCACAAAGCACTTGCAATATACATCCGATCACACAGATCCAGTTACTAGCACTAAGCCTTTAGCTATGCATCACATAGATGTACTACCCTCCTCTACTTACATTGCCTAAGTATCTATTTATAGATTACAAAATGGGCCTAAGCGTGGGTAAACCCACGGGCTGACATCCATTTCCCTTTACATCAACCCAAAAACCCCAAAAAGGTCCCAAAAATAGGTTTTGCTTCCCTAATTTTCACTTCATGTTGTGCTCCATCTTTGACTAGCTGTCGTAGTCCCAAAAATGGTCAAATATGACCAAGTATTCCTCAAAACTTGGTCAAGGGCCAATAATGAGGTCTTAATGAATTAATCAATATCTGAAGCAATAAACAATAAAAAACCAAAAATGAGATGTAATGGAAATATGATTATGTAATGGAATGGCTCTATTGCATGATGGATATATGCATATGACAGAATGGATTAGATCTTAAACAAGGGGTGAATGTGTGGACATAATTCATGGGTGTGGAAGAGTGTTTGTGGGTAGAATTGCAAGTAGGATATGAAGAATTGGAGAGCGAGCGATACCTTCTAAAATTGGTGTCTGTGTATGAACTGAATCTAGATTAGTATAATGACTGCAAAAGGTATTTGTTTTTTAATGAAAATGGGTGGTGGTGAGTATGAAAATTAATCATATAAATTTTATCTTGAAGTGTATTATTCCAATCGATTTCTAAAGAAAGCATAAGATGCACATATGGGAAGAACATTTGGAAATGAATTGAAATGCAATGAGAATGAATGACACAAAACAAAGTGTTGGAAACAATTAATGAAAATAACATATCTTTGGGATTGGTGCACACAAATGAAGGGTAAAATGAAATCTCAGTTTTAATTACCAAATCTAATGTAAAGGATAGAATTGAAATTCATATGAGTTGAATCCAATCAATAATCAAAACCAAAATTGAATTGCATGTAAACAAACAACACCATACTAATCTACAAAATAAATAAAGTATGCCAACACTTACCCTCACTGAGGGGACCTTCCCAGGAGGTCAATGTTGCTAAGAAAGACTTAGATCAATCTAGAATGATGTTCCATGTGGAAACAAAAATAAATTCTTCATTGAGATCAAGAACTCTGTTTTTACATGGCTAACAACTCCTCAAAGCTTTCTCACAAGGATAAATATCTCATTTACAAAACCTTCATGAAAATAATGACCCCCTTCTCAACCCTATGAGGCTCTATTTATACATAAAAATCCAATGATAAAGGATAGAACCGAATCCCCCAAACTCAGATTTTGGTTAAAACCAATGTTACAAATTTTGGAATGAAACCATAAAAATATGGGTTTTACATCAATTTGGGTAGATTTGAGTTATATATCCACCCATATCTTCCAAAACAATTTGAATTTGGAAAAAGTGCTCACGCACTACTCAATTTTCAACATTCTAGACAAAACCCATATCATAGAATTTATAGATCTGATATCATCTGCATGGAAATTGATGCGCAAGTTGGCAGTTTGAGATTTTTGCTAATTTTTGAATAATCAGTCCCTCTGAGATGGAGGTCCACAAGTGCGATTTGGGTGAATTTTGACACATGTTTTAGCATGTCAATGTCGTTCTGGACAAAACCCATGTTCTTGATTTTCTTCTAGAAGAACGCCAATATGACAAGCTACAATATCAGATACAAGAATATCTATACTAGTGTAGAATGCTAAACCGCAATAACGGTATGGGAATGTTGATCATGAAAATCACACTTTATCAAGCATCATTAGTAAAACATGATATAATCATCTTTTAATCACTAAAAATATATAAAATTATGTATTAACCACGGAGGATGAATAACAAGAGACAATAGAAGTTTATGGCGTGATTAGGGATATATTATTGACAAAATGTAGGGAGAATGTGTAATTATGAATGCATTTGTGTAGTGTAAATATGAAAAAACTGGAGCCCAACACTTGCCTTGCCATGCCATGCCTTGTGTTGGATTGACTTACCATGCCATTCCTTTCCTTGCCATGCGATGCCATGCATTGGTCACCTCAACACTATAGTCATTTGGATATCACATTGCTCATATCCATGCATATACATTACAAATTTCATATGAGAATCCTTATCTTTATTAATGTTAAATTAATAAATGTGTGTTTATTTACACAATTCCTTGCATCTATTATACATTCACAACATATTTTTGAACTAGTATCCACATACCAAAGTTCCACATTTCAATTTGCATGTTTAAAAAAATCACATAACTATCATCATCATAAACATATAACAATAAAAATGATATCCCGCAACACATAGATAGATACATATGTATACATATCGAATTTCTATTTGATTCTAACTAAACCTAACAAACACTAAGCAATGAATCACTAAGATGAGTACAAATCAAAGTTCTAACCTTCTAAGGCCAAAATATAGGTTGTTACATTTATAAATCCCTAGAACACCACTATAATCTAAAATAGACTAATCCCTCCTTGCATGTATTGCCATGTAGCTTCCCATTTTAACCTATACAACAATAAATATGTTTTTCCATAACAATATGCAAGGAAAAATTCAAAACAAAATGTGGATTGCAATGAAACAAGAACCACAAAAAAAGAACATTTCTCATCCCAAGAAATAAAAAACACTTTTTCTAGGGATATATGACCTAAATTTATATCACAAATTTCCTTTCCATCCAATGAAGTGTTGTTTCCTTGCCATGTGATGTATTTCCTTTCCATGGCATGCCTTTCCTTGCCTTGCCTTTCCATGTCATTCTATATCATTCCATGGAATGATTTGCATTTCCATGCCATGCCTTTCCATGCCATGCTATGCCTTGCCTTGACTTTACATGCCATGCCATGCCATTCCTTGCCATGCCATGCCTTGCATTTCCTTTCCTTTCCATGTCATTCCATACCATGCCTTTCTTTGCCATGCCATGCCTTTCCTTACCATGCCATTCCTTTCCTTTCCATGACTTGCCTTACCTTTCCATGCCATTCCTTTCCTTTACTTGCCAAGCCATGCCATCCCATGCCATGCCTTTCCTTACCATGTCATGCTAGGCCTTGACTTTCCATGCCATGACATGCCATTCCTTTCCTTGTCATGCCTTTCATTACCATGCCATTCCTTTCTATGCCATGCCATTCCTTGCCTTGTCATGCCATGCCATGCCATGCAATGCCTTACCTTGTCATTCCATGCCATGCCTTTTCTTGTCTTTCCATTCCATGACGTTCATTTCCATGCCTTGCCTTGCCATTCCATTCCATGCTTTTCCTTTCCATGGCATGCCATGTCTTGCCTTGAAATACCATCCATGCCATGCCTTGCCTTTCCATGCCATGTCATACCATGCTATTTCTTGTCTTTCCTTTCCATGCCATGACTTGACTTGCCTTTCCATGCCATGTTGTGCCTTGTGTTCACTTTCCATGCCATGCCATGCCATGCCTTGCCTTACCATGCCATGCTAGGCCTTGAATTTCCTTGCCTTGTCATACCATGCCATGCCATGCCAGGCCTTGAATTTCCTTGCCTTGTCATACCATGCCATGCCATGCCATGCCTTGCCTTGCCTTTCCATGCCATGCCATGGCTTGTCTTCCCATCTCATGCCATGATATGTCATGCCATGATATTTCATGCCTTGCCTTGCCATGCCATGCCTTACATTGCCTTTCCTTTCCATGCCATAATTTTCCTTTCCTTTCCTTTCCTTGCCATGCCATGCCATGCTTTGCCTTGACTTTCCATTCCATTCCTTGCGTTTCCATGGAATGCTTTTCCTTTCCATGCCATCCCATGCTTTTCCTTTGGCTTTCCATGCCATGCCTTGCCTTCCCATGCCTTTCCATACCATGCTATGCCTTTCCTTGAATTTCCATGTCATGCCATGCTATTCCTTGCCTTGAATTTCCATTCCATGCCTTGCCTTGCCTTGCCATGCCTTTCCTTGCCTTTCGATTCCATGCCATGAAAGTCCTTTCCTTCCCATGGAATGTCTTTCCTTGACCTTACTTTCCATGCCTTGCCTTTCCATGCCATGCCTTGCCTTGCCTTTCCTTACCATGCCATACATTTCTTTGCCATGCCATTCCATGCCTTTCCTTGTCATGGCATGCCTTTCCTTTCCTTGACTTTCCAACCCATGCCTTACCATGCCATGCCTTGTCTTTCCTTGACTTTCCATGCCTTGAATTTCCATGCCTTGCCTTGCATTGACTTTCGTTGACTTGCCATGCCATGCCTTGTCTTTTTATTCCATGCCTTGCATTTCCTTGTCTTTCCATGCCATGCCATGCATTTCCTTTCCATTCCATGCCATGCCTTGACTTTCCTTGACTTCCCATGAATTTCCTTTCCTTACCATGCCTTGCAATGCCTTTCCTTTCCATGCCATGCCATGCCATGCCATGCCTTTCCTTTCGATGCCATTCATTGCCTTGCCTTGACCTTCCATGCCTTTTCTTGCCTTGCCATGCCTTTCCATGACTTGGATTTCATTTCCATGCCATGCCATGCCTTGTCATGCCTTCACTTGCCATGCCATTTATTGATTTTCCTTGCCATGTCATTATTGGGCCCTTCATTTTTGGGTAAGAATTGCACAAGTTTTGATTAAGCATGAGTCGCGCAAACTTCATCGGAGGCTAGATGAAAGAGTGATGGAAAAGAATTTGTGGAAGCCATCACAACACCAACTAAGCAACAAACAGTTGCAACAAAACAAGAAAGCGAGCAAGCCAAACAGAAATACATAACCCAACTATATATAATATTGAATATAATTGTAAAAGGGTTGATTAGGTTGGGTTGTTGTTGTTCGTTCAGTTCGTCGGTTGGGTTTGAGTAGAGTTGGGTCATGTTTATTAGAGTCACCCAAGGTTTTAGGGAATAGTTGTTGAAACTCGATGTAAGTTGAAGAGACAAACTAGAGTCGGTACTGAACATTTCTATGTAATTCTGAGTCTGTAATGAAGGAAAGATATGGAAACTAATATGAAGGAGAACCAAATTTTCAAATATGATGCGTCTTTGTATGTTTACTTATTCATTGCGTTGTTCCTTTATGGCTTATGAGTTTTGTTTGATGGTTCTATGTTTAATCGTTGTTCATAACGTAAGTAGGTTCAATTCTTGCGGTTAGATGTCTCAGATCTGATGTTTCCTCTTGCGCAAGAACATGAATGAGTTCTGAATGATCTATGGATTCTCTTTAGTATTTTCCCTACCCTTCCCTATCTTTCTGTCTCAATAGTGCTTCGGGTGAGACTTATTCTCTATGAAGAATATGAAAGTTCCATCACTCTAGACTACACGGTACCTTTTGTTGGTAACGTGAGAAGGACCCTGGTCTTATCAAATTCGCACCAACAAAATGGTTCCGTTGCTAGGACCCGTATTAAAAGGAAACCTGTAGGAAGAATGCTACCACCAATCCATAGATCTGGCATTGATCAATGGTGGGAAAGAAAATATGACGCCTTCATATGGAAAGAAGTGGAACTAAGAAGAAAATCAGTTGGAATTAGTAGGGAAGCAATCTTTTACTCAGAAAGATCGAACGACAAGTACGCGATTTTTTGGGTTAAATTCTCGGAAGAATTTTTTCACTGGATCAAGAGACTCCAAGAAGCTCCAGAGTTCCAAGGTTGGATCAAGGAGATCTGTACTTGGGATACCGACAAGTTAGCATCACTCCACAGGCTGGATTGCCCAGTCACAGGAGCTGTGGATTTTTGGGTTAGTACCACGATAGAATGATACATAATCAAATTTGCAGCTGAGAACCACTAGTATTTTTTGCGGACAGAGGAAATTTTCAAAAAAGATGCAAGGGGAAGAATGTTAATAGATATTCCCCTCTGGATTAAGGCTTTCTTGGTGGAGGAAGGGATGTTGATTATGTCCCTGACCGAGATGGCAACATAAACACCCTCGCTTGTGGTAGGGCGATACAAGGTGAAAGTTATGGCATGAGAGAAGGGTTCTTTGACAAATGGGGGGGAAACAACAAGAAAGGGATTCGAGAGATTAGAGAGCCTTGAAGACAACAACCATAGTTGAGAAATGGTGGCATGGAAAGATCAAGAAAGCTGCAAGACAGTATGAAAAGTTGAGGAAAGAAGGAGGATCGGGAGAAATTGAGAAAAGATAGATGGAAGAACTGTAGAGGATGAGAAGACAGGAATGACTGGCCAGTCAAATATTAAATGAGAGAGAAGCAAGGAGAGCAAGAAGTCCCCAGGAGGCGAGATGAGAAGGAGGAAGCGTGGATGTAAGAGAGGAGAAAATTGGCACGAATCTTGGAGGAGAAAGAGAAGATTCGACCCTGATAACAGAAGAGAGGGGATTCGACTGAAGAGATCATCCCAGTGGAAGCTAACAAGACCCATGTTAGGTGATTTATATGTACTAAGAAAGACACTAAACTACCCTCAATTAAATTTTCAACCCGGGGTAAGTAAACTTAGAGTTGTAGAAAAATATATGCCAAAGGTAAAAGGTTGGTAGGAGTATAATATAACTAATGAAAGAAGCTATCTAACGCTAATCTAATCAACCAAAACTATCTAATGAGAAAACCCTACTAAACAAATTGAAACTATTTAACCTAAGTATTTTTGGG
This sequence comes from Picea mariana, assembly GCA_032191745.1. NCBI lineage: Eukaryota > Viridiplantae > Streptophyta > Pinopsida > Pinales > Pinaceae > Picea > Picea mariana. The sequence continues at coordinate 10,416 of JASDQU010374252.1, read as the reverse complement.
CCAAGGATTGATGGATGGTTCTAAGAAAAGCAAGTGAAAACCCTACTTTAAAGAAACTGGTTCACGTCAATAAGCAAAAGAAACTACCTAATCATATCAATAAGCAAATGACAAAATCAAACTATCTTAACTTGCCAACCTACATTCAATTACCAACTACCCTATGAAAGCAAATAAATTAACAAGTAAGCAAAGACACCTATCTAACCTATAAAGCAAATAGACAAGTAAGCAAAGACACCTAACTAACCTACTAAAGCAAAAGAAAAGTAAGCAAAGACAACTATCTATCCTACTAAAGCAAATAGACAAGTAAGCAAAGAATTATCATTGAACAACTATCTAGCCTAAGAGGCAAGTGGACTAAATGCTTGATGCAAAACTATTTCTAATGCATGAG
>JASDQU010374251.1:56528-72553 GCA_032191745.1 Picea mariana | reverse complement strand
TTGGAGTTAGGATTCACGATCCCGCGAAGTCCGAAGTTCTGATGGGGAGACATGACCGTGGAAAAGTTAACTCACGTGTGTATCGGCATTTCGGCGCATCAGGTATCGGGGTTTGTAAAACCAAGTGGTTGGTATCGCGAGTAGCAAAGTCGTGATAGAGCCGAAGTCCCGATAGAGGAAATAAGAAGTTAGTGTTGACTGACATATCGGGTCTTAGGGATTTGAGAGCCTAGTGATCAATAGAGAACTTGCGAAGCCGTGAGTTATAATTCCCCAATAAGTCAAGGAAGGGGGACCGCAAGAAGAGAAATGTGGGTGCAGATTTCTCGATAAGGAAATAGAAGAACCTTTGAGTTCTTTGGGTCGTAAGAGTAAGAGGATCCTGTGAGAGCGCGTCGACCTTCTGACCTGCGGGTGGGGCAGGGGCCGCATTGCCGTCAGAGTGGTATCAGAGTGGGAATATCTCTTTGCTTTCTGTAGCAAAGAAGAAGAATAAATTCGCCATGCCACCGAGGAGAGAAAGGAAATCACCTGATCCAGAAGATAGGGAGGTGCGAAGAAGAGGCAGGCAGGTAGTCAATTCAGAAATGGAAAGGTAGATGAGAGATCTCTGAGCAAGACTTGAAGACATGGAGATAGCCGAGAGACGCACAGCTAGTGTAGGGGATCTGAGTGATTCTGACAGTGAAATTGAGGTTGAACGAGAGGAAGAAGTTGCAGCTGAAGATGCATCAAGCGAGTGGTTGATCAAAGCCATTGCCAGAATGGGCGCAAAGGAGAAAATGGACTTTCTAGTCTATGAGGGAAATCTGGATGAAGAAGAGCTGCTAGAATGGATTAGAGCTCTAGACACATACTTCGATTATGAAGATGTGGAAGAAGACAAGAAAGTCAAGCATGTTGTTACATGCTTAAAAGGGCATGCAGCATTGTGGTGGGACGAGCTACAAGATGACAGGAGCTGCAAAGGTAAGCAGAAGATCAAGAGTTGGGATCGAATGATTGCGACTACAAAATTACTCTGTTCAGGAGGATGTGGAACCTACTCTGTTGGAAAATTTCATCCCAAGAGAATACCAAATTACTCTGTTCAGGAGGATGCAGAACCTGAGACAGAAACTAATGACAGTGAAAGAATACACTGAAGAATTCTATCGACTGAACATCAGGGCAGGTCATTGGGAGAGCGATGATGAGAATGTGGCTAGATATCTGAATGGTTTGAGATATGACATTTAGGATGAATTGAGTATGGTAACCATCCGAACTATGGAGGATGCTTATCAAATGGCTTTGAAAGCTAAAGAGAAGCTGAGCCGTAAGAAAGGTCAGCGGGGGCGAGGCAGGAGTCAACCCAGAGGCAAGGAAGTTGCCCAAGACAAATACCAGAAACCCAAGGAGGAATGGAAGAAACCTCAGGGTAAAGGTGAAAGAGTTGGAACCTCACAGAGAGGGCCACATGTTGAACAGAGAGGGCAACATACAGAGCAGAGTGGAGGATATGAAGATGGAAATAATTTTCCTCGTACCAGAGGTAGAGGAAGAGGCCGAGGTGGAGTAATCACATGCTTCACATGTGGAAAGAATGGGCACAAGTCATATGAATGCCTAGAGAAGAAGAAGGACATTAGAGAAGCTCACATCACCGAGGCGCAGAGGCGAGATGTTGAGGCCGAAGACACTGAAGGTGAAAGATTGCTTATGATGCGAAAAGCCCTTTTGACACCCGAGAAGGAGGTGGAAAGTTCAGTCCAAAGGACCAGACTTTTTAGAACAGCTTGCAAAACCAAGGATAGGGTGTGCAAGGTCATCGTAGACAGTGGTAGCACAGATAATCTTGTATCTATAGAGATGGTGGAAAAGCTGGAGCTGGAGCTGGAGACGACTAATCATCCAAGCCCATACAGAGTTTCGTGGCTACAGAAGGGACACCAGGTAACTGTTACTAAACAATGCTTGGTTGAATTCAAGATAAGAGGATATAATGATAATATTTTATGTGATGTTATTCCCATGGATGTATGTCATCTATTGCTGGGTAGACCATGGAAATATGACAGAAATGTGATTCATGATGGGAGAATGAACACATATACCTTGGAGAGGAATGGGAGAACCCATTTGTTGCTTCCGATAAAGGATAAGAAGGTGAAACTGGAAGTAAGCAACACAATACTTCTCATGAGTGGGAAGGAACTTTTTACAGAGGTGAAGAAGAAAGAAGATCCACAATTCTTTGTGGTCAGAAAACTCAGGATTGTTCTAACTAGCACAAGAGTGGATGATTTACGAGATGAGATTCAGGAACTACTGGAAGAGTTCGCTGACATCATAGTGGATGAATTACCTCGTTCGTTGCCACCGATGAGGAGTGTGAGTCATCATATTGACCTCATACCAGGAGCTAGTCTGCCGAACAAAGCCACATATAGGTTGACGCCGTAGGAAAATGAGGAGGTTAAGAAGCAGGTTCAAGATTTATTGGACAAAGGATTGGTTAGGGAAAGTTTGAGTCCATATATTGTTCCAACAGTACTCAGTCTGAATAAGGATGGAGGCTGGAGGATGTGTACCGATTCAAGAGCGATCAACAAGATAACCATTAGATACAGGTTTCCATTGCCAAGGATGCATGATTTGATGGATTGCCTAAGTGGGGCAAAGTATTTTTCAAAGATAGATCTGAAGAGTGGATACCACGAGATTCGCATGAGATAAGGCGATGAGTGGAAGACATCATTCAAGACAAATGAAGGTTTGTACGAATGGCTAGTTATGCCATTTGGCTTAACGAATGCACCTAGTACTTTCATGAGGCTGATGAACGAAGTCCTGAAAGAATTCATCGAGAAATTTTTCATTGTTTATTTGGATGATATACTGATTTACAGTAAATCAGTGGCTGAACACTTGAAGCATTTGGCTATTGTGATGAACAAGCTACAGTAGGAGAAGCTGTTGATTAATATGAAGAAGTCCTCATTTATGAAGATAGAGCTTATTTACTTGGGTTTTGTTATTTCGGTAAATGAATTGAGGATGGATCCAGATAAGGTAGAAGTGATCAAGAATTGGCCATCACCGAGAAACGTGTTTGAGGTGAGAATTTTTCATGGTTTAGCTAGTTTCTACTGGAAATTCATTAGAAATTTTAGTGGAATCAGCGCAGCAATGATGGATACAGTGAAGAAGCAGCATAAGTCTTTTCACTGGACAATAGAGGCTGAGAAGAGCTTCAACCTGTTGAAGCGGAAGATCACGGAACAACCAGTTTTGGTGTTACCGGATTTCTTGAAGACATTTCAGGTGAAAATGTGACGCAAGCGGGTTTGCCATAGGAGCGGTCCTGAGTCAGGAAGACATGCCGGTTGCATATTTTAGTGAGAAGATGGATGAGGAAAAACTTAAATACTCCATGTATGATAAGGAATTTTATGCTATCATACAGGCATTGAATAAGTGGAGGCATTACTTGATCCCAAAAGAATTTGTATTGTACAGTGATAATCATGCATTAAAGTTTGTGACTCAACAAGAGAAGTTGAATCAAAAACATGCAAATTGGCTAGAATATATGCATAATTTTACATTTGTAATCAAGCATATTTCGGGTACTGCTAACAAAGTGGCTGATGCTTTGAACAGGAAATGTTTACTGTTGCAGGAGTTTCGAGTCAAAACATTGGGTTTTGATAATCTCAGGGACATGTAAGCAGGGGATGCAGATTTTGCAGAGGCATATGAAGCGGTTGAGAATCCAGTTCTCAAAGACAGAAGCCCATGGATAGATTATATGATCCAGGAAGGATTTTTGTTCAGAGGCAATCAACTGTGTATTCCAAATTGCTCCATGGGGGAGAACTTGTTGAAGGAGAAACACAGCGGAGGATTGGCAGGACATTTTGGCCATGACAAAACATTCGCGAAGCTGAGTGAATCATATTTTTGGCTAGGGATGCGAGAAGATGTCAAGAGGTTTGTAGACAGATGTCGAATTTGCTAGCAGTCGAAGGGGAGGAAGCAGAATGCAGGTTTTTATCAGCCATTGCTCATACCAGGGAGGCCATGGGAGGTGATAAGCATGGATTTTGTATTGGGGTTGCCGAGGACGCAAAGAGGTGTTGATTCAATCTTTGTGGTCGTGGATAGATTTTTGAAAATGACACACTTCATACCATGCTAGAAACCAACGATGCGACTCACATCGCAAATTTGTTCTTCAAGGAGATCGTTAGACTTCATGGATTGCGGAAAAGCATAGTTTTGGACAGAGACACAAAATTCATAGGGCAGTTTTGGAGGACCTTATGGAAAAAGATGGGAACTAATTTGGCATTTAGTTCAGATTATCATCCTCAGATGGATGGGCAGACGGAAGTGGTCAAGAGGAGTATGGGAGATTTATTGAGAAGCTTGGTGACAGAGCACCATAGCAGCTGGGATAGCATATTGCCACAAGCAGAGTTTGCATACAACGATTCAGTGAATCGGAGTACAGGGAAGAGTCCATTTCAGGTTGTTTATGGAATGCACCTGAGAGGAGTTTCTGAGTTAAGGGATTTAGAACAGACTGTTACTAGCAGCGCTAGTGTAGAATAATCCATTGAAGCAATGAAGGAACTTCACAGTCAGGTGAAGGAGCGGTTGATGAAAGAAAATCAGGAGTACAAGTGCAGAGCAGATCAGCATCGAAGACAACTTCAGTTTGAAGTTGGCGATCTAGTTCTCGCCCACTTGAGGAAGGAAAGGTTCGCGAGGGGAACATACAGTAAACTCAAGATGATAAAAAATCAGACCATGAAAGGTGCTGAGGAAATTAAGAGAAAATGCTTATGAGATTGAGTTGTCGGATGGCATCGGAATAACTCCGATATTCAATATCGCAAATTTATACCCATACAGAGCTAGAGAAGCAGAGAATGGAACCAAGGAACCAGTGATACAGTGGGTGAAACGATTTTCAGTTGCAGAAAATCCATAGATGGAGTGCATACTGGACAGGAGAGTGGGTAAGAAGACCAAGAGAAAAGAATACTTTGAGTATCTGGTCAAATGGAAAAAGCATCCAGTTGAAGGTGCCAGCTGGGAGACAGAAGCAGAGATATAGAAGCATGGACAGACCATGCAGGAGCTCATGGACAGGAGCCCATGAAAGTTTTCAAGCCGAGGAGTATGATGCAGGAGCATCGCCAACTCATCAAGCGAGCCAGCGCGAAAGTGGAAGACAGCTGGACAAGCCAGCATGAAATTTTGAAAACACTTTGGGATTGTTGTGCAAGTCTTTAGTAAAGACATTTATGAAGGCGCACTTGTGTATTGTAATGGACCTTGAGCAGATAACTCTTGTCCTTAGCTAGATGGTCGACATTTAATAGAATTAATGCAGTTAGATAGGAATTTAATTCTAGATTTGATAGCTTTAGAGCGCAAGAGGGAAACGGGATATAGACACCCTCATTGTGCATTGTAACATTATCTAGAGCATTCAGAAGAGAAGAGCATGCAGAGAATTGTATGAAAAACACCCATGTACGGACATTTGAATTAATAGAAAGAGCTTTGATTCAATATCATGGTTTGTGTTATTCTCTGTGTATTTATGATAATATGCTCATGAATGTTTGCTTTCTGTTATACATTTCCTTTTATATGTTGTATATGTGATTTCATGGTTGATTTGAATCTGAGAGGAAGTGAGAATGAGTTTCAATTGTTTCTCTATTTGAGCAAGGATTCCTGCAAGGAGTGCAGTTGAATTTGTCCACAAGGAGTGCTTTGACAGAAGGCTCAAATAGTTAACTTTTGTTCTCATTCACCCAAGAGTGAAGGTGGGTTACAGGAGCTGTGCAAGGAGTGCGCACGCTAAGATAAGTCTCAGAGTTGCGATTCTGAGCAAAGGAATTGAGGACTGCTGCTGCAAGAGTGTGCAGAGTCGAGTGACTTCAACACTTCGACGTTGTTGAAGATTTTCCGCAAGGAGTGCGTGCGAGAGTTTCTTTCTGAGAAGACTTAAAGTCATGGGAAAATATTAGGAGGGATAAGCCTTCAAAATTTATTGAATGAGAGCTCAGACAGGTTGTGGCCTAAGGTTGGCAAGAATCGTCATAGGTTTCTGCGCAGGGTGACAAGTTTCGTGGAGAAACACTAAGTCATTTCATAGATTTCGTCAGAAAGGATAGACGATTGAAATTGTCTGAGGAGAATCTGCGAGTTTTTGGGAACCGTCAGATCTTGGAAAGTTGCAGGGGAGATACGATGTTACATTCCCTAAGGGTTTTGAAGCTTAGAAGGATGGTACATTGATCAGGATCATGAGGACTGTTGGTTTTACTCATGGATCAGCACATCGGGATTTCGTGAGTTAAGACTCCAAATCTTTGCAATGAAAGTCATGATATTGCGAGACGCGATATCCCGACTACTGCGTAGACAGTGTGGGCCACAGGGACTCAGAGAAGTGTAGTACAGGTGGCACAGAGTCATCGGGATCTCACCGCGAGAAGTTTCGAAAAGTTGGAGTTAGGATGCACGATCCCGAGAATTCCAAAGTTCCGATGGGGGGACATGACCATGGAAAAGTTAACTCACATGTGTATCGATGCATCGGGTATCAGGGTTTGTAAAACCGAGTGGTTGGTATCGTGAGTAGCGAAGTCGCGATAGAGCCAAAGTCCTGATAGAGGAAAGAAGAAGTCAGCGCTGACTGACATATCGGGTCTCGGGGATTTGAGAGCCCAGTGATCAACAAAGAACTTGCGAAGCCGCGAGTTCTGATTCCCTGATAATTCAAGGAAGGGGGACCGTTAGAAGAGAACTGTGGGTGTAGATTTCTCGATAGGGAAATAGAAGAACCTTTGAGTTCTTCGGGCCGTAAGTGTAAGAAGATCCCTTGAGAGCATGGACCTTCCTACCTATGGGTGGGGCAGGGGTCGTGTTGCCGTCAAATGTAATCTAGATCAGCTCACATATAAGCTTTTAGTTAGCTACTGAATGTTTTTGTATCTTACTAAGTGCAGTTTCTATGGAGCAGAATTATCAAAACTGATATTGGTTTCATAATTTATTGATTCATGGTGGCAATGATTTATGTTGCAATTTGATAGTTTAGATAAATTTTTATCACATATCGTTCATAGGATTTGTCATTGAATATTGTGCTAAATCTAGTCCCTGTTGAAATTAGCATACCTTACATTGAATCCCACACTTGTAATGTCTATTCCCTTTTGAAATCAGCATACTTGACATTGAATCCCACACTAGCAATGTGTGTGTTTAGTGGCTAAATAATGATGAATGGATATAGGTTTGATGTCTCATCAAACACACCTGAAAACAATGCATGCGTTTTTTTTTGTTTTTCTATATACATTATACTCTAAGTTCGAATCTTCAAATTTTATAAATAAAAACTAGGCTGAATTATGTAAAATTTTCTAAATTCAAAATCTTGATATTAAAATAACACCCAAACCCAAAACAAAACCTTAATTTTGATTATAATAGAATATATAAATACATATCTAGATTTTGAAATTATATCAATAAAAATATACCTACAATGAGAGTACTCCACTTTCAGATATTAAAATTGTATAAATAAGCCTTACAATAAAGTTGAATAGAAGGTATTGTTTCCAAGTTCAAAACCTTAATATAAAAATAATGCCCGAGAAAAAATGCTAATTTAAGTTATAATAAAATGTGTGGTTGTAATCACAAGACAAAACCCAAATTTAATTATAAAATAATTGTGCAGCCATGATCATTGTGTGTTTGGTTTGAAGTGATCCACTAGTATGATTAAGGATAAACATGGAGAGAACCTATTGATATCTAGTCCATCAGGAAAATAGTGGTAGCACTCAAGAGTGTTAATGTTTTCCTAAAATGTTGTTGAGAAGGACATAGAGCTATGTTTAGGAAAGAAAATTTAGATTTAAATCAAAGACCTAGTAGTTAATTTTAAATATATTGCATAAGAGAGTATGGATTACTCACACTCAATACTTATCAGGATTTTGCCTAAGATATTGATATTCTATTAAAAAAAAACATCACATAAAATTATTCCAAACCCTGAAATGGTTCCGGGATGCAACAAGCCAAATGACAATCTTAGTGTGTGAAAGCTACAACAAGAACCATGCATGAAAAGAAACATTTAAGCCTATAATTTAATCATGTAGCCACCAGATCAGCTTCCAGAAGCAAATCATTATGTCCATACACTCTTAAGGCTGCTATGGATATGTAGTATTAAGGATCAAATTAATCTAGTAAAACAATTTGTCCATAACCTCAATTCATATGGAATAGAAATATAAGTGAAGAAATTGTACACAAGTTTTGGTAACATAACATATAATTATTGTTCAAAAATCTTGATGAAATAAAAATCATCTTTAATATGGGCAAGATATCATAAATAAATGATTCATTCAATAAAAGTATTCAATAAAATCTTAATAAGTCATTTTGAAAAGATGTAATGTATCAGATGATCAAATAGATGAAATACACACATATATATTAGAATTAGAGAAGCTTGTAAACAATGACTATTTTAATGACTATTTTTATCTATAGAAACTTGAAATTATTATATAATATTTTTAGTTGGTTATTTGTATATAGGAAAACTGCTAACAATCTATTAATAAGTGTATAATTTGAAGATATTTTAGTTTACACTAGGATTTGGCATTGTTAATTACTTAAATATTTGATTTTCACAAAGATCATTTATCCCTAGTACTGTAACCAAGTTAGGCATATATCAACCCTACATTCTTTTGGTTGTATCATTGTCGAATTAAGTAAACATATATATGTATCTTATGATGGCCCAGTGTTGAAACACGTAAAGGGAAATGCTACTAATAGAATTATGCACATCACAAATGGTGGAAACATGTGATTCTTGTTTTTTTATTTTTTTAACAACAAATTATATTTGTCAAGAAATGCTTCCCTTATCCATTGATAAGAAATTATGTAATGCCAAATTTTGAACTCTTAGCACTCACAGCTTTTCTTTATTCCAGTTTGTCCATGTGTTTGGGTTAGTGTTTGGCTACACAGGTAGTGTCAAGAAATGCTTCCCTTATCCATTGATAAGAAATTATGTAATGCCAAATTTTGAACTCTTAGCACTCACAGCTTTTCTTTATTCCAGTTTGTCCATGTGTTTGGGTTAGTGTTTGGTTACACAGGTAGTATTTAGGGATGACATTTCTATTTTTTTTCATAAAAGAATATTGAATGATTTTTTTTCTTTCAGATTTTCTATTTTTTTCTTRMWTTTTTTTCATAGTTTTGTTAGATTTATTTTACATTAACACTTTTTTCAAGAACAAGTTCTTTTTTGTTGCTTAATTGGAGTCCACGAGGTCCTTTCCCTTTTCTTGTCCTTATTGCAATCATAGGACTTAATTTGATCATATGGGATCCCCTTTTGGCTTTTCTTTTCGTGCTCTAAAGAGTGGAGTCAATAACATAGTATTTTTAGGCTTCATCTTGAATTAATTTTGGAATTTTCAGTAGGGAATGTCTCAGCAATGGTGAAAAAGCTAATTAATTTTTGTAAATGACTTGTTATGGTAAAAAATCAAACTTGGTGAAATTTGCAATATCAATTATTTGTATAAAGCTAGATATTACTCTAACTTATTTATATAATGATATAGACTATGGGTTTAGTGATGCACTTGCAAAATATAGTTCCCTTTCAAATGTTTATATGAATCTATTTTTGCGATTTTGTTAATTTATAATAAAATTATTTGACTTTTTTTTTTTTGAGAAAAAAAGAAAAAAATGACAAAATTCAACTATTACTTTTTTTGTTAAGTTCTAAAATTAATTTTTTATTGATTAAAGTGTATGTATATAGTTTATTTGATGTTTAAATTAATATCTTAAAATTTGAACACTGTACCATATCAAATGTTGTGTATAATCATAATTTTTTTATACTAGAGTTCATCATTTTTATTATGACATTTTTAAAAAATTGCTTTGACCTTTTTATCACACTTAAAATTGTTTACAATTTTTGTTGAAGTCCAGATGAAGTCTAGTTTTCAGAGTTGAAAGAAATTTCAAAATATCTCTCTTTTAAAGATAAAGATGTGAAAGGTTCTTCTAACACCAATGAAATTGTATTGTGTAATATTTCTCCAACAAGTTGTAGAGGTTCCAGTCAACTAAATCCTATTTCACATGAGGCAAGTCATGTGTTTTTGAAAATACTATTTTTAATGTTTTATTTCTTATTGATATGTTTAGTTGTTGACAATTACTTTAAGTTGCATTTTAATTTTGGTTTTATCCCTGCTAACAAAAATATATAGAAATATGGAATTGAACACTAAATAGTAAACATATTCTTTTTTGGAAATATGCCTATATGTTTTTTTTATGGTTTTGAAGATAAGGATATTGGTGGAGTTGGTATTTTACTAAAGTTTAGTGTACATAATTACTTTAAGATACATCCTGTAGTTGATCTAGGCACAAGTGGTAAGGCCAAATTACAAGGTTTATGGAGCGCCCTCTTTTTTGAAAAAGGTTGCCATATTCACAACTTGATGGTGACAAGTAATTATCAGGTTATTATAGATTGGATTAATGGGAAGTCAGTTGGAATCTCTTAACTCAAGGGTATGGAAGGGGAATATCCCAGATTTAAAATCACATTTCATATACTTTCAATTTTTTCAATTTCACTTTCGAATCTTTCTTTGAAAAAACACAGGGATCCACTTTAAAGAGATATAAAAGAACTCATTAATTAGCAGAGGCCAAATATTTATTTTTTGAGACATGATTATATTTTTTTGATACATTATTGTAAGAAAACATAATAAAACAATGTATGTATAAGCAAATATATAGTATAGTCTACTTTCAGGGATTTTTGCAAAACAATTTGTAATTGAAATGTTGGAAGGATTTAGGATAATCTTGGACTTCTAAGAAGATTAACCATATATGTAATTTTGAAAGTTTATTTTTATTCAATTTTGAATATCAACTAACCTTCTTTTTTTTTGGAAAAATAATATTGATCAATTATAAATTTGATTCCAATAATTTTAGAAAATATTTGTTATGGTTACCTTTTTGAACCTCTTAATTTATACGTAAATCACATTCTTTATTAGTTCAAAATATTAAACTAAAGCTTAAATTGTTAGTTAAATTATGTTAATGTGTGAAATTATTTATGTAATCAAAAGGCTCACATATTATGTAAATGAAATTAAAATTTTACGGTTGTGAAATGTTTATTTTATGGCATACTCAATAGATAATTTTCCTCAGCTTTTTTCATTAATTACTAGTTTATTGAAATAATTTGCATTCACATCTATAAAGAAAAATTCAAAGAATATGATTATTTTTCTTTATTTTTGTAATTAATTATTTTCGACAACCTTAAAAAAAAATAAAAATTGAAGGAATAAGGTCAAGTACTATTCTAAAGAAATAAGAATAAGTATTAATATAAATTAAATTGTTTTTTGAATTAAAGGAAAACCTTTTACCATGAAATTTGTAGAATTTAATACGTGGATGGACATGTTAAAACAATAATGATGCTACCTCCTTATGTAATAACGAATGAAAAAATTGAATACGATTATATTTTGATTTATCCTGAATTGGTGGTTAAGTTAGAATTTGAATGTATAGAAACTTTATTCACCTTATAATGTTTGGGAAGTTTAAAAAATTYGAATAAGTATTAATGGATGAGAATAGGCACACTTTKGCATAATATTGATGAATTTTTCTCACAACTTTAGGTAATGAATGAGTTTTTTGTACAATATAAATACAAYTTTAGTGGTCTTAATGGTTAAGATACAAACTATGACTTTGATGATTAAGAACSTGTATTTCTTCCCAAGAAATCACAAGTGAAGATTTAGAGGAAAGTAGAGAAAGTATACCTCCATTATTATTATTATTAAATACTCTTGGAAATTTTTTAAAATTATATTTCAAAAGTATTTTTATTTGAAAYTTATTTATGCATAAATRCAATWTTATGATATTGAAAGGATGAAAAACGTCAAGTTTCATAATTATTGGAATGTTGTTTCCCAACTTTCACAAGAAAGAGAAACCCTTAAGCAATATCCCGCAACTGTGATGATGAAGTTATTTGCAAATCATCATAAGTGGTGGAAATTCAATATTGTGATTGCAACTAGTAGTTTAATTGACTTTAATAAATATTTGCACAAGTTTCGAACTAGTTCTAAATAAGTAATTCATTGAATTATGTTATTGAATTGATTACTTGTTAATGGTTAAAGTTTAATAGTTGAAAGTATCTTAGAACAATTCATAGTCTTGAAGGCACTAAAAAGAAAAGAAAACCAAATTTCAATTCATTAGAGGGTTTTTTATGCATATTTGAATATTGATCGTGTCATTTAAGGTTTATGAAATAACAACCACCACTTTAAGAAGGTTGTTGACATAAGTTTATGAGTGTTATTAATTTTAAAGGTGGAAAATGACATCGATATACATATGCCAACCATTTTTATAAAGTGTTTGTTGCTAAATATGTGAAGAGCAATAATAAACAATTAATGTATTAATAATGAAATGTATTTTTACAAAAAATTTAAAATATTAATATATTAATCAATTTATAATAAATTAATACATTAATAAACTAGTATTACATTAAAAAAATAACAATATATCAATAATATATTAATTCATTAGTGTAATAAAACATTAATGTAATAACTAATTAATACATTAACTTTTTATTAATTAATATTCTAATAAATAAATACATTAATATTGAGCTATTAATTAATTAATTAATACTTTAGTTTTCTATTAATTAATGTATTAACAAATGCATATATTAATGTGTTAAGATATTAATATATAAATTAATTAATACATTGATGCAATGTAAAAATTAAGTTCATTACAATAATTTTTTAAAGTATTATTTCATTAAATAATAGATTGCTAAAGTATTTATGTAATAATGTATTACATTAATAACGTGATAATAAACACTGATATTAAGAAATAATACTTTAAAAAATTATTAAAAGTATTAATGTGATAAATTATTAAAGTATTATCAATTAGTATATTATAAAAAAATAAATAGGTAAAAAAAAGGTATAATTTTATTAAAAGTTATAAAAAAATTATTTTTAATAAACACATATACATAAAAAAAAATACTAGTATATATTTTTAATTAAAATATATTAAAAAATTGTTTTTAATATATACATAATTAGCATTTTATTAAAAGTTATTTTTAATATATACATAATGAGTATACATAATCTAGATTACACATTGCTCACCCAAATCTCAAAGAAAAGAACATTGAATATTAATATGCTTGGTCTTCTTTTGAAAAAATAGATTTTTATTCATTTGAATAGAACTTTAATTATCACATATCAATTGAGTGGGTTGTTCCTACTATTCATATAGATCCTCCAGAATTATCACTAAGGACATTGCTTCACATGTTGTTGTCAATTCAACTTTATACTAGGATCTTCGTCTCGAGAAAGAAACGATATGTTACCTTTTAATACTCCAAGCAATTGTTGTTTAATCAATGATAAATGAATACACTCAACTTGATTTCTCTTCATCAATGCAACCTACCAAATTTGAATCTTTATAATCAATCATCTTGAAATAATTTGTAGAATTGTATTCTAAACCATAGCTAATTGTACCACACAAATATCTCAAAATATTATTGGTTTCTTCCCAATGCAATTCCTTGGGTTCTGCCATAAATCGTGATACCATACTCACTGTAAAAGATATTTTTGGTCGAGTTGTAGTTAAGTAGATCGAACTTCCAACCAATTAAGGATATAGAGTAAAACAAACTGATTTGGAGTCATCATTTCCATATAACTTGAACCTGACTTCCAAAGGAGTTGTTGCTCGCTTGGAACTCAACATTCTAAAAATTTTCAAAATGCCTCAACTATACTTGGATTCTGACATGAAAATGCATTCCTCCTTTTGCTAGACTTCAATACCCAAGAAATAATGTAAATCACCAAGGAATTTCATGTCAAACTCAGAAATCATGTGACTTAAATTTTCAAATAATTCATCATTGTTCCGTGTGTAGATAAAATCATTAACACATAAGGAACTATCAGAATGTCCTATACCGCTGAAAGATATAGAGATTGGGCTCAGATAAAATTTTAACTAAGTCATTATTCTTAAAATATTTATAAATTCCACAATAGCATTCTCTTGCTGCTTTCTTGAGACCATATGTGGTCTTCTTCAACTTGTAAACATAATGTTCTTTAATCAAAACCTCAAATCCTTATGGATGCTCTACATAAATTTCTTCTTCCACATAACTTGTCTAAGAAAGTTGAATTAACATCCATCTAATAAAATGTCCATTTATACTGTGCAACCAATGAAACTACCATTTTGTTTTTATCCAACTTTTCCACTGGATAAAATTTCTCAGTATGATCAATTTGTTCCCACTGTGCATAGCATTTTGTGACTAAACGAGTCTTATACTTATAAATTATGCCGTCTAATTTATACTTAGTTTTATAAACCCATTTACTACCAAATACATATTTTCCTTTTGGTAAGATAACCAAGTCGTAAGTATGATTCCTCAGGAGGGAATCTAATTATTCTTCCATAGATTCATTCCATTCTCTCTTTCTTGATACATTTATGTAGTTTGGTGGTTCACCCATCTTTATTACTTGTGACATTAGTTAATAATTATTAGGAAAAATTTGAGATCTAGTAAGTATTATTTCAAACTTTCTATCCAACATATTGCTATCATAATGACCCCTTTCAATCTACATAGGTGTCTACTTGATTTCATATGCTTCAGATTATCTTCCAGAAACAAAGAAATATAGCAATACTTGATTTCTATTAATGAAAGGATTGTAAAGAGACTAAAAAATATAGAGTGCGAGACACACTAGAATGGTGGCATCTTTATCTCTGAGAATATATGTGATGGCTACACTTATTCGCAAGAACATGATTACAATGAGGCTTTGAAGGAATTTTTATGATAAGAAGGAATTCCAAAA
The DNA here is from genome assembly GCA_032191745.1 of Picea mariana. Classification (NCBI taxonomy): domain Eukaryota; kingdom Viridiplantae; phylum Streptophyta; class Pinopsida; order Pinales; family Pinaceae; genus Picea; species Picea mariana. The sequence goes on along the minus strand of JASDQU010374251.1, from coordinate 57,437 downwards.
CCCTTTACATCCAAAAAAATAACCCTAGGAGATGAAACACCAAAAGTTAGTACATTAACATCGTGGGTTGTAACTTTTCAATAAGATCATTGTTTTAGGTGCATGATAACCTATTTGAAAGGAATTTTTGAGAACTACACATTACGCCATCAAACTCAGACTCCGTGTATAGTTTGATTGTGGCGAGCCAAAAAAACATTTTTTAGGGCCCCAAAATGGACCTGGAAGTAAAACAAGATGTTCTGACATGAAAACATAAAACATAAGCAAGTTGGATTATGTGGGAGGCCACCAAAATCCACCTAGATGATATGTATGGATTGAGACAACCCCGAAAGTGTAAAATCCACAATTACAAAGAAGTACATAAGAATGTGTTTCATTAAAAAATGACAAGAGGAGCGAGTTGGAACAAGTGTATGGCCACAAACATCCACCTGGATCAATCCTCCCCCCTTAGGAAGCAATGGTATTCATTGCACTGAGTTCTCAAGGAAGAGGGGAAATGATTTTATGAATCTGGAGCTTGGTGAGCTACGCGCCTTTTTGGAGAAGTTGTGCTTTTTGGCTTGCGAAAGATTGTGAAAAACTTGTTGTTGGAGGGGTTGAATCTATTTCACCAACTTTTTGTATATGGGTTGGATGGGACATTATGTAAGACCCATTGTAGGTGAAGAAACAATATCTTCTAGCTCTTCAAAAATCTGTCCTTGCTGGATAAATGGTGTTGATGTTGCAGTGGTTGTAGTGGTATTTTGTGCATGTTTTGAAGATTACCTTGTGATCTTCTTTTGTTGGAAAAGTATTTGTAACTACCTCCGGTATCCTGTAGAGCTCACCTCCCACAGTAACAATGATACTACGGGATCTAGACTCATACAAACCATGACATTTCCACATATATGGTTG
>JASDQU010374251.1:44809-54923 GCA_032191745.1 Picea mariana | reverse complement strand
AGATGAGAGCAAGATTGTTAAATCATTGATCGATACATTATTAGTTCTAAGACTGTACCACAAATATTTATGAGAAAAACATGCACTACAAATTATGAAAAACCTATGGTTTTCACAACACACCAAAAGTAATGATGGTTAAACATTGACAAAATGGAACCCCTCAAAAGCTCGTTCAATGGATTGGGGACTATCCCAAATGGATTTGGGGACATTGAGATCCAAAAGTCAACATTTACAACTAACTAGAAACCAAATCAAAATCACAAAGTTTGAGATTAATCTAGTAGCCTAGAAAATGTCCTAAATTGAAAACCAAAGAATGTAGTAAAGTCAAATCCAAAAAAAGACAATATCAACATAAACCTATCATAACATTTTATTCCATCATAATATTAAATATCAAGTGGAGGAAGCAAAATCATAAACCTATAATATAAGAAGGTGGTTCAAGGAAATAATTTCCACACAAGTTCTCATGAGGAGAAATGAAAGATTGACTAACATCATCGACTAACATTAAGCACCATGCAAGTTAATGATTGGTTCACTATCTAATGCATTTTATTATACGTGCATATAGATAGTGTATATAGTGTTCGATATGGTGTTGACCTGCTATTAAATCTTGTTGACACACTTGAACATTTGCATTTTAACCAAAGTTTGAAAAAAACTTATTTTCCAAATTATTTATAATTAGTTTTCTGCAATGTTATTGGATAATGCATTTCATCTCTTATTCTAGGACCCACGGCCTAATCCTTGCAAACATCAACACACATTCAATTGTCATTTAATTCCTCTTCTTGACGACTTCAGTCGCATTGAACTATCATTTAATTCTTATTGCCAACCATTTCATCCACGAATGATCATGCTCCTGTCATGCTCCTCCCCCTATGTTCGCTCTACATGTACAGATAAGACACACTTATGGAAGTCTACGTGCCACATGACCTTAGCATTGACACATGGGCTTTGCATTGTCACAAGCCACTGCCATCCTCATCCTTCTCAATGGATAGATCCCAAGCTAGCTCTATATATTCTCACTCACTATGTAGTAGCGGGGCAGGTCATCGTAGCTTCAATCTCTCTTTATAATAGACAAGGCATGATTATTTTTGTGGTGGTTGGGTTAACCTGTAGAGCTACTCAGTGAGGGTTGATCCCAATGACTAAGTTCCAACCTAGATTGGAAGAAACGATTGAATGAAGGGAAGGAGGAAAACGATTTAGCCAAAAGGGTGAGAAGCACATATGCAAGCGTATCTCTCTTCAACAACTTTTCAGTAATAAAGCCCTATCGTATCAATTAGAAAAGATCTAAAAGAAGAAATCTACATGAAATGAAATCTATTTCTATTACTAATGTGAATTTAGATCATTACACATAATGGAGAAACAAGCACTCAATTTGAAAGGTTGACTTTCCTAACTATTCGAAATGTTTCAGCTCGATTACCTCTTGATCCATACAACTTCAATCAAAATAATTGTAGACCAGAAAAGCCATGAAAGTTCTTCCCCATCGATCTGGGATACTGGTTCAAGGTTGAGAGCCTAAAAGATTTTTGTGGGGAGAGTTTAGTCAGAGCAATTGTCTTCACATCTCCCTAACGACACTTTTTACACCACTTATAAGCATCTAAGGAGAGTAATCAATTTATCTTCTGGAAGATATCTCCAAGTGTTCCTCATTAAACAAATGAAGAATGCCTTGTCAACCTACCACTGCCTCATGAAACAATGACATAAGGAGATCAATCAATCGAGACGGTCACGAGAAGAAAGGCACATGTGTGTTTCATGTAGCCACGTATCATGTCTCATGATCACGTGTGTGTTTCATGTATCCAAGTATCATGTCTCACGATCACAACCTCTTCAAAATAACGATAGAAATCGAAGCTTTGGCAACAACATCAATTGGGTAAAGCTATGAAATCGTTTGATCTTGTAACTGTCCTATGTGCATTTTTCAGTATGAATCTTTTCATGTTTCTATTAGAAGCCGCCTCATGTGCATTCTTCATTATGAAGCTTTCTTGTTTCTATTTGAAGTTGCCTCCTCTTTACATTCAACATACAAGGAGGTCTTATGTCAACTTTCTCTCCCTCCAATATTGGACTGGTATGCTTTTTACTGCCTATTGGAATTGCTATGTTCAGTTGTTTGAAGATTCTATCAACTTCAAACACATTCTAAATACCCTCTAGGCTAGCTAAACAAACATACATCTATGTATACCTAGTTTTTCTACATAAGTCTTCTTATACTAAAAAATTACAAAACAGGACAATACGTAACAGTATGAATGACAGAGTCCAAGTCGGTTGGAAGTATAAAAACTAGATATCATCACTGGGATAAAATTTATATATCTACAGGAGAGGAGTTGGTTGTTTGGGACTCTTGAGGAAGCTAGAGTTAGAATCATTCTCATCTTCTTCCATCTTTGCATATAGCAAAACAATTCAGACTGCAGACATTTGGAGATACTGGAACAACCTTTACAATAAATGTTGTCTGAGATTTGCAATAGATCTATTTTGAGGTCGCAAACGCATCCCCAGACTTGGCTATTGCAAATACATGCAGGTCTGCAATGTTGAAAGAGTTTACAACCATTGTACAACGTATTAAATGTAATGAGTTTAGGTGAGGGGAAGAAAATTATAACATTGAGAATGCTTGGGTGTTACGAGGAAAATCTCTCTATGGCTAGGGGTAAACCACAACAGACGGAAATGACTATAGAAATCAACTCTAATCTCAGGTATGCTATATAAACAAATATGCTAGCAAGACAATATAAAAGGCCTACCTCGTCCAGACGTTCGATGAAGTCCATCATTGAGCACTTGATTCAAAGCAGTACACCTGCAACTAGTCCTCAACAACCAAGAAACACAAGCATATGGTGATAATATATAATGTTAGCACATTCAATAGCATAATCCATCAACATTCATAACAAATACGCCCATGGAATAACAATTCAAATATTTGCAAGATATTAATTGGACGAAAAAAGAGTATTTCTACTAAAATGTAATCAATAGAAGTGAATGAATTACAAACTTTCGTGCTGGCACAGTTCGGAACTGAGAAACTAAGTCCCTTTCAGCTGGGCCTCCACCACTTCAATCTTCCACCAAAGGCAAGCTCATATAAGAGAGACAATGAGGTTATAAATCATCTAGGGAAGAGCTTGGGGGCTGAACAATGTGTTCAGACTTAAAAGGACAAAGGGATGCAGACTCAATATGAAGTGAATAATTTCTCCAGAGTAACTTTTCTCTCAAAGTTGAATTCTTCTCCTCTTTTCTGTAGCTCGGATTTGGCCCATTTATAGCCTTCAAGTGGAACTGAAGGGTCGAGTCGAAACGTTTCCAGTATATGGAAGGCCAAGGATCATGGATCTCATGACGTGACATGGAAACCCGACACTATTTTTTAATTTTGGGCACAAATCCCGATGTACGCAGGTTGTAGTGGTGCAACTTGCGCATACACATGATGTACAATAGGTAGGGCGCGTATATGTGGAAAAATAATATTTTTAGCTTTGGGATTTGCAAAAAGGGACTTCAAGTCTGCATAGGGAAATGGAAAAATGCCTTATGTGCAAGTTTGTGTAGGGTGAGGAAAATCTTGCTATAACAGATGCCTCCTAATGTGTGAGGTCAGAGGAGTATATGTGATGGCCAAAATACATTATAAGACCCAGAAGTGGAGTAATGGGGACCGAGCTAGAAGAACTAGTTGCTCATTACAATCTGTACTGACTTTGCACACATGGATGCCAATTTGAATTACACTGCAGATCCATGTGAAAATATACCAAACAATTGTCCATGGCCATGAATAGGAAATACAAAGGTGGCTACATGCCAAAGGCTTTCATAGTCACGAACAAGGCCTAGCAAAACCAGTCTCAAAATCAATTTGAAGATATCTGTATACAATGGAGTACAATGTGATCTACCATAATCATTGAAGTCACATAGGTACTGGTCCAATGAAAGGTAGCAACAGCTCGGGAAAGATGCAACTATAAACTGACGTCTTCAAGTCTTCTACACAATCCACCAAAGGGGAAAGTCTACATCATGTGAATAAAGGAGTTGAGGTCGAACAAAATGAGGCTTTGTTTGATTACCGATCATTGAGGTATACTATTAACAAATGCGAGACAACCTACCGATGATGAAAGTAGGTATCAAGGCATCGAGTACATTCTTACAAGTGTGAATAAAGGATTCGGGGTCTAACACTTGAAGAATCCATCGATCAAGAGACATTGATGTATTCCCAACTGTCGATGGTGAGAGAACCTGCCACTAATGACTGCAAGCCTCTAGGTACTCATAGGACTCTAGGTCTCATCTCCAGAATAGATGAGCTAAAGTCGATGGAAGGAGACCCGCTGAAAGGAGAGCATTAAGGCATCTCTCATCATTCAGCATGAGGTACAAAGAAGGAGCTTGATGATTTGGAGGAAATCGGACAAAGAACATGTTCACGAACCAACGACCTTGTGCGTCTTTCGTGTGTGCCAGATGCAAGCGGTACATGAAAAAGACCCTTTGAATAGAAACCAATAAGGAAAACTGCTGACAAAGGCGAGGAAACCATCAATAGGGATAATGGAATCCAAAACACTGCATGAATCCCAATGTGTGAATAGATGTCTTGCCATCGAGCACAAGGGAAACCACCTAGTCAGCAACTAATGATGAAATGTCGACTATTGGGTTCAAGGTTACCTACCAATGAGGAAAGTAGGACCAGGGTGCGCAATAGGACTACAACTTCATGTGATTCTGAGACACACTGAGGGTATGGCCGACATGCAAAGTCAAGAGTTATGAGGAGTGGCCAACACAGGTTGATAGACATCCTTTGAACAAGAGCATGAGACATATGGAAGACTCTGAAAGCATAGACTTAATGATGAAACTTTGAGATGAAGGAGGCATCAATTAAACTCTCCATAGGGACTAGAAGAGTAACCAGTCGGAGGAGTAAACTCTCAATAGTGAGCTCAGCTTCCTAAGTCATGCTAAACCCAAAATTTTGATGGCAAGTGGACTCAAAATTTTTTTTGCTCTGTTCAAAGACGACATGACTGTTGCCAATATAAGATAATACTCCCTTCCTGCCCGTCTTTTTTTGTTTTTTCATAGTCAAATGAATGCTATGATACAGAGGAGGAAACAAGTGTCGCAAGTAAGCAAAACTAGTTCTAGCAGTGGAACATACCTATGCTCAATGCAAGGGGGTGCATGTGGGAGATTGATACTTGGGGGAATGTTTCCTCCTGGGTATAGGGTGTCAATATGAAAAGGATATAAACAAGGCTCTGCTTGGTTGAGGATGCAAATAGCTGAGGTGAACGACTTATAATGCAAAATTTAAAACCAGAAATAGGCTCAATACTGCAAGCAAGGGCATGAGATGCAATTACAACTTAACGCCAAAAAATGTCCTTTTTCATAATCTTAGTCTACTTGGTTTGAAAAAGGGATAAACTTGCACCAAATAGATGTCCTTTCAAATCCAATTTATGAGTGTGAAAGAGACAAGTTCACTCGACAATCTTTTCGCTTTTTAGACGAGTCGGAAAAGAGCTTAAATTAGACTCGTTGGGAGGTTTCTAGGTGGCATGTCATGGGGGAGGCCAAGGATCCCATGCAGGATTTCTGTGAAAGGTCAGCATCTTACGAATAACTGACACAAGCTTGGGAAAACCCAAATCTCTCCAAGTCGAGGAGGATAAAGTGCTAGCGGAGGTTATCTTCCCTACGATATATTGGATAATGTCTCTTACTTGAAAAGGCATAGGAGAAGGAATTGGATACCCCACAAGACCATCCCAGTCAAAAGGAACCTCTTCAATACTTGGAGGGAGAGTACTCGGGGAGAGTAAAACTCTCTCTTGTTTAGAAGGTGCAGTACTAGAAATGCCAATGACATGGTTGAAGGATGCATCACCCTCCAAAATAAGAGTTGGATTGATCGAAGATTTCATCGGTACGACCACTTCTTCAACCGTTGGTTGAATAGGATGCGAGACAACAAGGCCAGGAGACGCACCACTGTCAAAAATGGGAGTGGTGTCGGGTGATGATTGCATCGGTATGACTAGTTGCAGGTGTATTGCTTTGAGTCAAGTGCTCAATGGTGGAATTCATCGAATGTCTGGACGAGGTAGGCCTTTTATATTGTCTTTCTAGCATATTTGTTTATATAACATACCTAAGATTATAGTTGATTTATGTAGTCATTTTTGTCTGTTGTGGTTTACCCCTATCCATAGAGAGATTTTCCTCGTAACAGAATTGGCAACCATATTGGGGAAAAATAATATTTTTAGCTCTGGGATTTGCAAAAAGGGACTTCAAGTCTACATAGGGAAATGGAAAAAGACCTTCTGTGCAAGTTTGCATAGGGTGAGGAAAATCTTGCTATAACATTGGGCCACTCTATTGTGGGTAATAAAGGTGATAGAAAACCATTTGAAACTGTTTTCAAAATGTTTTGTGAAGATATCCACCTTTGTCTAGCAATACGATTCAGTTACGTGAGTGGGGTAGTTAAACTCAAAATTTTAATGAATCTGTTTCTAAAAGCTCTCGGGAGTGTAGAGATAATTGTATTTGCATCACTTTGAGTTTCCTTTCTAACAAAATGGGTTGATACCATCGTATTAATCCTCAAGTGGAATTTCGTTGGACGTTGTATTTCAGTGGAGAGATTGAAGGCATTACAGAGGGGAATGATTGATGTAGCGGAAACTCTTCCTTTTGTCGAGCAAATACACATTTACATTATTTGGAGAGACTTTCTCATAGCATATTCACTAAACCTGAGTATTGTGTCGAAATGGTGGGTTGAGAAATTGCAGGTGGGATGAGAAATTGCAGGATGGCATCAGGAGAGAGAAGATCATTTCATATGACTTCAAATTTTAAGGCAATGCATGATTATCAGAAGGATTCACATTATGTTTAGTGGCTTTTAGTTTTACATAGATGATAATATTTATTACATCTTAAATTTGGTCATGTGTAATTCAATATTGCATTCCATTTTGCTGTATTTTATTATGTCTTATCTTGCATTCCATTTTGCTGTATTTTTATTATGTCTTATCTTGCATTCCATTTTGTTGTATTTTCATTATATGTCAGTCAGTTAATATTTATAAAGTTAAAACAATTTTCATTTTACTCTATTATCTGGGTAATATATTATTTCTCTTATTTTCACAAGTTTGAAGGTACTTCGTCTCTATTATCAGGGTAATATATTATTTCTTTTCTCACCAGTGTGAACGTACTTCATCAAATGTGTTTAATTTCAATAATAGTTGTTATCCAACTGTGTACCTTTTCCCAACTTTATAACCAAGGAAAAAATAATAAAATTGAACGCACTTTAATGCAATGGGATAACACCTTCTAATATATCTTGGTTTTTCTATGAATTTTAACATAAATGATTAAATTAATTAGATTTATGTCTTCACTTGGTTATCTTTGGTTTAATACAATGACATTTATTTTATACAATCAATTACCATAAATTGAATTAGTTAATTTTATATATTAACCTAGTTTTATCATAAAGAACAATTAAAATAAAAATAAAAATATATATGATACTATAAGTCATACTATGTTGCCTAAGGTATGGTCGGTGGTGTTTTAATGCTATGTTTGGTCATGTATGGGTAAGATTTCTAATATTAGGGTTTGAAATCCTTGAACAATGGTAAATTGTTAAAATTTATTTTTCTTTCCATACAAGTCTTTCTTTCTTTCTTCTATTATTATGAATACTTGTTCACATTGTTTCCTTCTTTATATTAATGTGTATGTGCACAAAAAATGGTGTCAGAGAGCTTCTTGCTTTTCAGATTTAGCTTCAAATTTCTTGTAGTGCAAGGATGAAAGTAGATCTCCTAGTAATGAGTCTCGTGGAGTTTTTATTTGCGAGTTTGAACTTTTTTAAGATCATTCTTAGGAGTTGACTAAATATTTACCCTATTTTAGCTACTACAAGAAATAGTTTTTTGTTTGAATACATCTAAGGTGGGCACACATGAGCTCCTCTCCTTGGAGATGCGACCACCTTTGAATGTGATCGCTTAGAGCCCACCTCTCTTCACGTGGGGACTTCCACGTGGTTTATTCATATAATAATTTTTTTTGGAGACTACGCTCAAAAGGGCCTTAAGCCTTCAACATGTTTTTTTTTGTTTAATTCAACTTTCACCAAAGTTTCAAATTGAGTGTGCCACATAAACTTAAACTCTTGGCACATGTCTTTTCTAAGACATCTAGCTTGCCTGGAAATCAAGAGTGTGGCATCACGTTGCACGAAATCAAGGCTACCATCACACCTTGCACAAGAATCAAGAAAACCACCTTACCTTGCATGAAATTGATATGCCACCTAAGTTGTCATGTCATACTACTAAGTCAACATGCCACATCACCATTCTGCAACATTAGTAGTTCAATCACCAGCTATATTGCACTCTCACAACGTGGCATGTTTGGTTGACCCTCTCTTCATTGGTGACTTGGAATTTCAATATGATTTCAAACAAGCACAACTTCATCATTCAAATTTTATTTAGGGTGCAATTATTTTGTTTTCAACTATTTTTTCTTGCTCTACACTACTTGGTCCCTGTGGTCCATTGCTGCAAATTTTACTATTTTTATCTTCTTGTGGTAATTTTTTTATTATAAATATGGTCCTTTGATCCTTTTTTTTGAAATTTCAAGAGGCATAACTTTTATATTTGAGCACCATTTTGGACGTTGTTTTTTTAAAGTGCTTAATTTTTCAACCCCTTTCTATTTGAGCTGTTAATTTTTGTTTTTAGAGTAATTTTACTTCTAGATTGTAATATTGTTGGTTCAAGTGAGTTCATGCTTACAATTAACAAATATTTTTCTTAGAAACCTAGTATAAAGGATTACTAAGAACTAAGAGACTTTATTGGGTTACCTTTGGAATGCAAGTTGTCCCAAGGATGCATTGAAGAACATTGAATGGGACAATTAAAATGACTTAGCATGTGGACTTATAAGCATATTAATCTCAAATAAATTGAAGTTTCATCTTTAAGGGATGGAAACTCTTGATGTAGATTGAATGAAGATAGAAATTATGTTTAGTAAACACAACCAGATTTAAGCCACCAACTTGAAAATCAATTGATTGCCTTGAATCCTAATGATTTTACTTGCATTGTAGATTTTCTTTTTGAAGTTCAAAACACTCAAGTTCATACTTCTATATTATCAAATAAATAAAGATGGTGGAAAACTACCATTTGTCATTCTTTCTAAACTTGGAAATGCCTACTTTGCTTTTGTATCCACACTCCACTCTATTGGAGAAACTACTCAAGTTAGTCTAGGTATTGCTTTTAGGTTGTCCTCTTTTGAAACATTCATTGATTTTTAATTAAAGAGAAAGATAATCTCCTTCACCTTGTATTGATAAGTATTGCAAGTACCTCTAACAAGGCCTTAGTGGCACAATAGAAGCAAGGCCCCAAGCATCCTAAAAAATAAAGCAAACAAGGGCATCAAACCCCCATGGTGTTTTCCTACACCTAAAGAAAATAGGCTTGCTTTTTCGGCCTTTCTTTTTCACCCAACATTTTTGGACCTACTTTTTCGCACAACTTTTTCGGTCCTGCTTTTTCGACCCAGTTTTTTCAATCATGCTTTTTTGGTCCAACTTTTTCGCACAACTTTTTTGACCCTACTTTTTTATCCTTTCCTCCAACTGTAAATTTTTCCTCTTCCTCAGCCAAATCGCCCAATTCGTTCTTAGATCAATGTGTGCCTCTCACACCCTTACACTCTATGTGAGTCTCTCATAATGTGTATGTGATTCTCTCACCTCCTCACACAATGTGTGCCTCTCACTCCCCTTAGATATGCTTTTATAATCTTTTAATGATCAAATCCCTAACCCTAAGATTTCAACGGTCAAGATTAGATCTTGTCTTCCCAAGATCGACGGTTGTGACTCAATCTCTTGTTGAGTTGACTTAAATCACTTAAGTCACTCAAC